>CASHTH010000775.1:0-33201 GCA_030341885.1 Geodia barretti | reverse complement strand
GAAGCCAGGACACACACCGATTCGAAAAAAAAACCCGCATTAAAAAGCCATGTGTGAACAGTATTATTAAATCAAACAAAAGAGATGTGATTACCTTCGTAGAACAGAGAGGTGGGCAACACCGCCACGAAGGGCCAACGTAAAAAAAGCACCAGGTCCATCTGTACCAAAGACTATGGAAAATACTGTGAATGCGGTCAGGTTTACCACCGGAGCTGGGTGCTATTGTCTGTTCGCCGTTTGATGTATGCATCACGTTTTTTGCGTTCTACCTCCTTGTTATTCCCCTTCCCGGACTTTCCTGCGGGCAAGGCACCCTTTCTTCTCCTCTCTACCCCTATCCCACATCTTACTCTCCTTTTTGAGTTCCCGGAGAACCCTAGATTGAGGGGCTAGTTCCTCTCCCCCCGTGCCCTCTTTCCTGAACCTCCATCGGCCGCCTGTCATTGAGAAGCGTGGTTCCAACACGGGGGCGATCCGTTTCCCCCGGACTAGGTCATGCAGGACCCTCATCTGGAGGACGGAGGTTCTGGACAGATGTAGAATACCTGGAACTTGGGAAGACATTTCGACACCCAGGCCCAGGGGCCGTCTTCAACGGCTCACCCTGGAGGATATCCCGGCGTGCGCCTCTCATCGGTAGCACAACGAAGAGGTCCTGTGCGGGGAGTTGGGACTATCTAAGACGGAGCTGGCCGTCCTATCTGAGGGAGGTTCGGTGTAACCCTGGTTTTCCTGCCGCAGCTAGAACCCTGTTCCGTCTCGCTTCAGCCCACGGCCCCTAGTATTACAACGACGGTTCAAGGGGGAATGTGCGGGGATGCAAGAAGGGCGGCGCGGCGCTGCATGGGAGCGTCCTGTGCTCGTTGCACTCTTGCGTTCCTCGAGCCACGCTGCCGCTCAGCTCCGCGAACGTTTCCCGTGGCAGCAATCTCTCGCACCACACCGGGTACACCTGCGGCCGGTGATCCGGGGCATCTTTTTCCCCCCAAGCCTGTTGCAGGCTCAGTAGAAACGCCCCGCCTACCAGACAGAGGGCCACGTGGTGATGCCAACCGGGCCAAGTGCGGGTCTCGTACTCGTCCAGCCCCACATCGCTCTGCTCAGTCTCGAACTCGGTCTCAATGCGCCACCTCGAGCCGCCCACATGAGCCAGAGTCTCCAGGGGAGTGTCCTCCGGAGCGTTGGACAGGTAGTAGCGCGGTTCGCTGCCGTCCAGATTCCGGCGATAGACGGCCCAGTGGATCTCGCCGGGCTTCCGCCGGCTGGTTGGCCTTACCCGCTGGGCGCTGAACCGGTAGCTGCGTGGACCCTGGCTACCCTCGGCCACCGTTATCTCCCGCCAGGCTGCTTCCAGGATTGCGGCGGCCCTCTCCGGCTCCTCAGGCCACACCGTAAAGCCCGCCGGAACGTCCAGTACGTAGCGCATCCCCAGGGCCGCCAGTCCCTCGCGGAAGGACGGCGACATCCCGAAGGCGTCGTCCCCAGCCACCCAGCCCGCCTGCAGATGGGCCCGCTGCAGCAGCTCCAGCGCCAACTCCGTCTTCGACCGGTAGCCCTGCCTCTCCTTCGGAACCCCCGCCTCCTCACACCGGTCTTGATCCGAGGTCCAGCTCTCCGGCAGGTACAACCCTTTGTCCACCAGGGTCCGACCCAACGGGCTGACGTAGGCCAGGAACATTCCGGCCTGGCAGTTGGCCACCTTGCCCAGCCGGCCGCAGTACTGACGGGCCACTCCCACCGACTTCACCCCCTGCTTGGGGAAATCGCTGCCGCCCAGCACCCACACCCCCTCCGGATGTCCAAGCCGGGGCGCCAGGTACTCTTAGAGCCGGCCCATCACCCCGTCGTCGTCCCAGGGGGATTCGGTGAGAAACCGCTGCATCGCTCTGGCTGACGCCGGTACCGTCTCCGACAGATTCTCGGCGTTGCGCCGCTCGCCGGACTGCACCAGCAGTGCCTGGAGATAATGGCGGCTGTGGTCCCGGGTCTCCCGGCGCCCAAACCGCGCAGCGAAGTAAGCGTGAAAATCCTGAAAGGTCCCGTACACCTGCTCGAAAGCCTCCGCATCCACTTCCCTACCTCACTTTCCCAAGCCTTACCAACTACCCGGTCATCCTATCCTATCATGCCATCCGTCGTTGTAATACTAGCGGGTTGGCCCTCTTGCGAGGTTGGGCCGTTCCCTGGATTTACGACATCGTACGGGCGCGTGTAGACTGGCTCCAAACCCAGCCACTGGACTAACGGCAATCCGTTGGTGAATAAGCGGAGCAGTTTCCCAATCTCCAAATTCTAGGAGGTCGAAGTTATGTACAACAAGGCAATGCTCAGCCTGGATCAGGCCCAGAACGCCATTGCGGCCATGATCGCCGATTTCAACCGGGACCCCGACCGTCGCAAGGTCGATATGGCCGTGGTGGACGATGCCGGAAACCTGCTGGCCTACGTCCGGATGGACCGTTGCTTGCGGCCCACCTTCGCCATTCGCAAGCCTACACCGCCGCGGTCACGCTCCATGGACACCGCCGCATCGCGGAGCAGCTCAGCGGCACGGGCAGTCGCTTGAGTCCTTCGGGATCCCCAGTTGATAGCTATACCGGGCGGAGTGGCCGTTTTCCCAGCGAGGGTGTGGTGGTCGGCGCCATCGGCGTGGGAGGCTTGCCTAGTCGGGTTTGACGACGAATCCTCATCGCCAAGGCAGGGTAGCGGCGTTGGGAATCTAACGAGCGAAGGGTTGCCGCAAGCCCGCGCACCACCCGGAGCATCCATCAGGGTTGAGCACGACCGTTTTCGGCAATCTTTCGACGCCGCGACGACGTCGGAACCCTCCTCCAATCACCGGGGCCATTTGCAGTCAGTCGATGTTCGATGTACATGGATTCAGCTGGTCAAGGCCAGCGTGAGCGTTACGGGCAGGCGCCCGCAAAATATGTCCGTGGCGGGGTTCAAGGAACGGGCCATCGAGAAACACGGTCGGTTTCCTGTTCGACTAGGCCACCGTCGCGACGATGGTACGGACGCCGGGCGCGGCGTCGGGCCGCCCGGTCCATTGACGCTCGCCGACGCTATTACCGCCAGCGCCGGGTACGCGGCAGAGAATGTGGTGGCCGATTTGTTGCCCCATTGTGTTGCTTTGCCTGGGTAAACAAGCGGACCTTCTACCGTAGGCCCACGGCAACGTAGCGCTGCTGTCGGTTGGGCGACTTTCTAGACGGGCCCATCAAGGATCCATTTCGGAGCTCGCTCGCCCGTAGCGTGTGAAATCGGGTGACCGGCATAAGAGGAGGTCGCTCATGGCTACGGAACTGCTGGCGGGGGTTACGGTTTTGGATTTCACTGCGGCGTTTGTGGGGCCGTTTTGCAGCCGGATCATGGCCGACATGGGCGCGGAGGTTATCAAGATCGAGCGGCCGGCGGCGGATCAGGACGAACGGTTCACGCCGGAGTCGCTGCCCACGCGAAACGGCGTGCCATATCTGCACCTGAACGGTGGGGAAGAAGAGCCTGTGCGTGGACCTGAAGACGGATGCTGGGTTGGAGATCGTGCGGGCGCTGGGATTGACGATTGGGAACTCCCTGCCCGCGTGGGCCGCACTCGGGATCGTTATATGGATCAGCCGTAAACGGAACTCACGGACGCCCATTGAATGCTGAGCCGTGGCATACTGCCTCGGCCTTGGGTTGCTCTCAACCCTCCTCGGCCACGGCCCACGGCTCAACTGAGGCTAATGGACAAATCTCGCTCATCTCGAATCACCGATGCTGAGAGCGCGTTCCACCACCCCACCCGAAGCGTTTGCCCCCGGTACGTGGAACCCATTGACACCAAGATTCGCTTCAGGGGCGGCCGGGTTGTCATGCGTAAGGATCAAGGAGGTGATCACGGCGCCTCCATTGACGATATGGTCGTGGCCGAACTGCAAGTAACCGAATCAACGCAGTAGCCGACATTCCTGCAGAAGGAGCGTTGGAAGGCGGTGCAGCGGGCCAAACTCGAGGGCATGTCCATTCTAGGGATGGCCAGGGAGTTGGGCATCCACAGAGACACGGTGGGGAGATACATCGATGCTGAAAGCCCGTCGACCGCGATTATCACACCCACCCGGCCACACTCACAAAATGGCTGCAGGGTTTCCCGACACCGTTTCGGATGCTACATTGATTGCATATGCTCTTCGCGAAGAACGACATTCCCAATCACACCCTGCATTGAGATGGCCCGGTCAACGACAAAAAGCCGTTCCTGACGAATTTCGCACGACGGCCTCCCGCTTCGGAGAGCCCACAACTACATCCCGAGAGAGGCCCGCGCACTACACCCCGTCCCAGGCAACGGTATTAATTGAAGTCCGTCACGAAACCACCGATGAGAATTAAATCATGATCCCACATCACGTGACCCAAGGTCCCTAAGAGACTATCTCCAAAACCGGCATGCTCTCCAAAAAGTCCGATCGCAGACAGGGTGAGTCGTGAATTCCCGCCGGCGCGGGAATGACGGGTTGGGCGGGCCGCCAGTTTTGAGATAGTTTCAAAACACAAACTGGAGTTAAGCAATGAACAATCGTGAGGAACTCAGGCGCAGGGTAATGAGATACGGGAGCGCCTTCAACACGGCGCTTTCCCCGGTGCGGGAGAGGCCCCGGGCGGTGGCCGCATCCCCGGCCTGAGAAACTATACCGCGGAGGCTATCTTCGGCGCGGTGTGGGCCCGTCCCGGCCTGGACATCCGCTACCGTATGCTTGCGACCCTGTCCGTCCTGACCTCGCTCCAGCGCCTTTCGCAGTTTCAGACGTACGTCCACAGTGCGCTGAACATGGGATTAGGCGCGGAGGAGATCCAGGAAGTACCAATCCATTGCTCCCTCTACGCCGGCTTCCCCTCGGCGGTAAACTCCCTGGAACTGGTGCATGAGGCATTCCGTGAGAGAGGCATCGAGCCGCCGCAGACAGAGGTGCCTGAACTCAGTCTTGAGGAGATGGAGGCGCGAGGGCGTGAGCTCAGGGAACAGCTCTTCGGCGACCTGGGACAGGAGGGTTACGCCAGCGCGTTGGTGGACCTTGCGCCGGACCTGCGAGTGCTCACCTACCAGTTCGGGTTTGGGGAGATCTTCTTCCGCCCCGGTCTGGACCTGAAATCCAGGGTGGTGTGCGCCACGGCCGCGCTGACGGCGCTGAAGGCCGATGGCCCGTTGCGGAACCTCCTGCGGGCCGGCCTTCGTGTGGGCCTCTCCAAGGAGGAAATGGTGGAGGTGCTGATCCAGACCGGAGGATACGCGGGCTATCCGGCGGCGTTGAACGCCATCTCCATAGCGGCCGAGGTCTGGAGTTGAGCCAACGGCGGCCCCGTCGATACGGTAGCTGTGGACCGTACGACGGCGGTTGCCGAATTAGCAGTAAGTAGGCCGGCGCCACTGAATCCCAACATCCCGGGCGGCGAAAAATCCTTGCCGCATTTGTCACTGCCCGGTGGTGACCTGTGGCACGAGGATACCGGGGGTTCTGGAACGGAGTGGTGCTGGAGTTTTTTGCGCGGAACCAGGAAACGATTTCAGAGCGGGATGTATCCGGTGGCGTCTGCAATTTGAAGGTTAAGGACGGTGGATTACCCCGGCGCGGGAATGACGGGCTGGACGGGCCGCCTGTTTTGAGATAATTTCCAAGTCGTGAAGATACGTAACCTATTGGTCCTGAGTTGGTGGAAGGACGAATCGGATTACATCAATGCAGCAGGTTGCGCTGAACCTCTTCCCAATTCCGCCTAGGAGGTTACCCCTATGCCCGAAGCCAGGTTGACCGTCGGCAACGTGGAAATCCTTTCCCTGAACGACAACGAAGCCACGCTGCCCCTTAGTGATGTCTTTCCCGAGGTTCCCGCCGAGGCGTGGGCTCCCTACCAGGAGCGCTATCCCAGCGGCTTCAGCGGCGACCACCTGCTGGCCCACTTCGAGTGCTACCTCATTCGTTCCGAGGGCCAGACCATCCTTGTGGACACCGGGCTCGGCGGCGCGGCCACCAATCCCAACTCAATTGAGGCCATGGTCGGCGGCGGCGAAGGCCGCCTCCTGCAGGAATTGGAAGCGGCCGGCGTCAGCACCACAGACGTCGACACTGTCTTCTTCAGCCACCTCCACTTCGACCACGTCGGCTGGAACGTCACCCACGAACCCGGCGCCCCAGTCCGCGCTACCTTCCCGAACGCCCGCTACGTGGCCCACCGCGCCGACTGGGAGGTCTTCCAACGCCCCGAGGTGATGGAACTCTTCCCGCCCCACTGGGACCAGACCCTTGGCCCCCTTCAGGATCTCGGCGTGCTGGACTTGCTGGACGGCGAGCGCCCATTGACCAGCGAAATCACCGCCATCCCCACCCCCGGCCATACCCCCGGGTCCATGAGCCTCGCCATCGTATCCGGCGGACAGCGAGCCTACATTCTCGGCGACGTTTTCCACGGCCCGGCCCAAATCACCGAAACCGACTGGAAGTTCAGCTTTGACATGGACGCCGACCAAGGAGTGGCCACCCGCACCGCCATGATCGAGCGAGCCGAGTCCGAGGACGCCATCATGGCCATCTGCCACCACGGTGGCTTCGGCCGCGTAGTCCGTGCCGAGGGTCGCCGTTACTGGCGCTTATTCTCCCAGGGCGAATAGACTATTGCTAACCCCAGATAACTGAGGCGACGAGATAGAGGGCTGAGAGGAAGTAGCTGCTTTTGGGGTCATAACGGGTGGCGATTTTGCGCCAATGTTTCAATTTGTTAAAGGCCAGTTCGATCGGTTTACGCTGACGGTACGGTTCCCGGTCGTACCCCCAAGGGTCCCTCCGGTTGGACTTGGGCGGTATGACCGCTTCGGCTCCCTGGTCCCTGATCAAGGCCAGTAGGCGGTTGCTTTAATACCCCTTGTCAGCGATGACCGCCCCGGTCTCGATACCGGTCAGCAGGGGCAGGCCCTGGGAAACATCCGCCCGCTGTCCGCCGGTGAGAGAGAAACGCACCGGCCGGCCCTGGGCATCAGCTACCAGATGAACCTCGGTGCTCAGTCCGCCGCGGGAGCGGCCCAGAGCCTCACGTTGGCCCCCCCTTTGTCGCAGACCGCCTGCTGATGGACCCCCACTATGGTGGAATCAATCATGACGTATCTGTCGCCCGAGTCCTTCGGGAGCACCTGGAAGATCCTTTCCTATAGCCCGGCCCTGGCCCAGCGGGTAAAGCGTTTGTGGGCGCTTTTCCAGTTGCCGTACTGGTCGGGGAGGTCTTCCCAACGAGCACCACCGTGCAGGACCCAAAGAACGCCATTGACGAACTTTCGATCGTCTTTAGCAGTCACGCCCACCGACCCGGGCCGTCCCGGCGGAAAGCCTTCCATCTACCGCCATTGGGATACACTGACTTCGTACCGCCCCATCATCGTCCTCCCCACCCCACTTCCTTGGTAAGTTTTACATCCTACCTCCCTCCTCGCCGCGGAGTCCACGTCGTCGTAGACACTGCCAGGTCCGGAGAAAACGATCAAAGCCGCGCCGGATGATCGGTGCGGCTCGTAGGACAATATGCCGCATTTTCGTGGCCCTAACACGCGACTATCTGGGTTGAGTTAGGCAGCCTCCCATCTCGGCAGACTCTGTCATGAATCTTTGCGAAAGTCCGAGCGGGATAATAAACCACCCGGCCAAAGAAGAGATGACGCGCAGCATTCGCGTCCGTGGCTCGAGCATCTCGGGAGCTTTCTTCGGTCTGCCGCTCGGGGGGTGGTCGGCGGTGCTTAGCCGGTTGGTGGCGGAGCGGTCCATCGGGGCACAGATGCCACCTTGGGAACGGTTCAGGGGATAGAGGAAGTGGGTGGAGAGGTCGGGACAATGGTGCGAAACGCGGTTATAGGGGCCGCCGAGGGCACGAGCCAAGGGGGAACGGTTAAGGCGGCGCCGGAGACTCTGCAGGGAGTCGGCGCGTCGCCATCGGAAATGGCGACGGTGGCTGAGGTAATGCCGGGGGTGGCTGCGGCCTAAGGAGATGTGGTCGCAACGCCTCAGGCGGCCACGCAGCTCACGCCTGCCCCCTTTGTTGAAGGGTTGAAAAGGGTCGGACTCTCCGGGTAAGGAACAGGTTACCGATCACCGTTCTTCCCGAGGAGGCCGGGCCCAACGTGCTAACACTCCATCGTGAGGGTCTTGAATTACGCGTTACCCCGGATGTGAGCTACCACACGCACCAACCCGACCTTGCTCACTGCCGGCATTCTCGACCGTCGTACCCTGGCCATCTCGGTGCAGGTGCGGGCTCGGCGTGTCCAGTTTCCCCATTCCCATTACCAGCGGCTGCTGTCGGCGGGCAAACCCAAGAAGGTCGCACTCACAGCATGTATGCGTAAGCTACTAAGCATACTCAACAGCATCCTGCGCAGCGGTCAGACCTGGAATCCACCGGCCTTTTACGTCTTGACCAACCAGACAACTGCTCATCACCCAACGCTACGAACGGAGGTCGTTAAGCATAACGTCGAACCTGGCCATCTCGGAGTGGCAACGCATCTTCGCCAACCCAATGGACACCGCCGCGGCAATCGACCGGGTGGTCCACCAATCAGTCATCCCGGAGTTTGACGTCCCCAGCTACCGCACCAACGCTGCCCAGCAACGGGGCCAGGCCGAGAAGGTGAACCGGCAAAACTGATTGACGCCGATCCGGCAAATGTGGTTGACGTGGGACACCTGGCGCCACACAGTAGGAGCCGGCAGTCTGGTATCGGTTGGAACAGGCAGTGCGGCCGCCGGAAATTGTAGTTGGGCGCCACGGCGTCGGAGTACTGGTATTCGGCAGCGTGGGCGCAGTGCGCGGGGAACGATCCTCGGTTGCCTGCCTGCCCAGCTCGGCTGGCAGGTCCCACCTGATGAATCGTTGGCGGACCCCCCGGTCGAACGGTGCGGCGGCGTCTAGCGGTCTGGCTCAGCGATGCCGGTCAATTGAGCCAGCGGGCGGGCCAGGTAGAGTTGGGCGTCGCCCTGGAACAGATGGAGTTGTATGAACTCCTGCATGGCCACGATCCTGACGCCGACGTCCCGGTCTTTCCGACGTTCGGCCGCGGCGCGGGCCGGCGCGACGATCAGAGTGGCGAACGCGGCAGCCATCTGATGGCGGGTGCCAGCCGGGGCGTCGCCCATGACCTGCTGGGCAGCGATGGCGAATTCGCGGCATCTGCTGTGGCCGTCATGGTGATTGGCGCCGGATCCCGGCGTGTGCTGTTCAGAATCGACATTGGCCATGAATTCGGCGGTCAGCGTCTGAATCTCAGCTTCGTTGGGGGGTGTAGTCGGGATAGCAACGCTGTGGGGCCGGGGTTGTTGTCTCCATCGATCCGATCAGTGCCGGTCGGTCCGTTGTCAGTCAAGGTTCAGGGCTTGCTGTAGCGCGGGCGGCGCAGACGATAATCACGGCGACCGGCCGCTCATTTCATTAAGCCGCCACTGGCTGATTGTGGCGCACTATGGCCTTCCTAATATCCAGTTGGGTTCCCACCAGGCTCAGACCGTGGTGGTCGTAAGTCCAGGTCGTCCCCTGGTAGAATTGGATGACTCCGGCGGATCGGTTGTTGATGAAAACGTTGGCCTTCCGGCCGTCGGTCACTCCGAATCGGATGCTTGGGATGTCCCTGAACACGGGTTTCCTCCTTGTTTGATTTGTCCTGATCGTGGTCGGTGCGGACAACTGCCTGCTGTCCTGACAACCGGGGCTGATCCCCGTTCCTGCCGGGCCCTGCAGAGCGCAGACCAGTGGCAAGGTGGTAAGCGGCGTCAACAACGTGCAGCGCCGCGCAACTCAAATGTAAGACTAGGTGATTTGAACTTGACGAGAGCCCACGGATAAAACGCTACCCGGAGCGACGGCAGCGCCGGTTCAATAGCTTTTCACGTGCCTACAATTACCCGGTTCTAATCAAACCTGAAGTGTCGCGGACACGGTTGGCGACCGGCGCTATAAACGCCGGGGCAGTCGCCGTGACCGCCCCGGCTGTAATTCCCGCTGGATTCAGTGGGACTAGAAATCCATCTGGGGGGCAGCCATCATGCCCGGCCCCGGCTCGGGGATTTCAGTAATCATGGACTCAGTGGTGAGCACCATGGCGGCCACGGACGCGGCATTCTGCAATGCGGAGCGCGTAACCTTTACCGGGTCGATGATGCCGCGCTCGAGCATGGGGCCGAATTCGCCCAGCTCGGCGTCGTAACCGTAGTCATCGGACTGATGCTTCACCTGGTCGAGCACCACTGCTCCCTCGGAAACCGGCATTCTCCACGATGAGTTTCAACGGCTGTTCGAGAGAGCGGCGAATTATGTTAACGCCCACCATCTCATCGACCGTCAATCCTTCGATGGAGTCCAGAGCCCGTTGGGCACGCACCAGAGCGACTCCGCCGCCAGGGACAATCCCTTCTTCCACGGCGGAACGGGTGGCCGACAGGGCGTCTTCCACCCGGGCCTTGCGCTCTTTCAGCTCGATCTCGGTTGCGGCTCCGACCTTGATGACGGCCACGCCGCCGGACAACTTGGCCATCCGCTCCTGCAGCTTCTCGCGGTCGTACTCGGAGGTGGTGTCTTCGATCTGGGCCTTGATCTGGCTGATGCGGGCCTGGATCGCTTCTTCCGAACCGTGGCCTTCGACGATGGTGGTGTCGTCCTTGGTGGAAGACACGCGACGGGCGCGGCCAAAGTCCTCGATGTGGCCGAATCCATTCGACGGCCGGTCTCCTCGCTGATGACGGTGCCGCCGGTCAGGATGGCAATGTCTTCCAGCATCGCCTTGCGGCGGTCGCCGAAGCCGGGCGCCTTGACGGCCAGCACGTTCATGATGCTGCGCAGCTTGTTGACGACCAGAGTGGCCAGCGCCTCGCCGTCCACGTCCTCAGCGACGATTACCACGTTCTTCTGGCCGGCTTGCAGCAGCTTTTCCAGGGCCGGCACCAGGTCGGCAACGGCAGAAACCTTCTTGTCGGTGATGATGAGGTAGGCATCTTCGATGACGGCTTCCATCCGCTCGGTGTTGGTGATGAAGTAAGGAGAGGTGTAGCCGCGGTCGACCTGCATCCCCTCGACGTACTCAATCTCATCGGTCAGTCCGCGGGACTCTTCCACGGTGATGACGCCGTCCTTGCCCACCTTCTCCATGGCCTCGGCGATGGTCTCGCCGATGGCGTCTTCATGGGCGGAGAGGGAGGCTACCTGTCCGATGCGCTCGCGGGTCTCCACCGGCTGGGACATCCCCTGCAGCTCGGTTACGATGCAAGCCACTGCGTGCTCGATGCCACGTTTGATGGCCATGGGGTTGGCGCCGGCGGTAACGTTCTTGAACCCTTCGTGGATGATGGCCTGGGACAGCACGATGCTGGTGGTGGTGCCGTCGCCGGCGGCGTCGTTGGTCTTGGTGGCGGCTTCTTTAAGAAGCTGCGCGCCCATGTTCTGGAAGGCGTCGGGCAGCTCGATCTCTTTGGCGATGGTCACGCCGTCGGAGCAGATAAGGGGGGGACCAAACTTCTTGTCCAGCACGACGTTGCGACCACGGGGGCCCAGGGTAATTTTGACCGAGTCGGCCAGAATGTCGATGCCGGTGCGCAGCGATTTGCGTGCGTCTTCAGCGTATACCAACTTCTTTGCGGGCATTGCGGGGTTCTCCTCGTCTTGGAGTGTGCGCTATTGGGGGTGGATTGGTGTGCGTACGATAGTTCAGGAGTTGGAACGGAACGGCTAGTCCAGTTTGGCCAGGACGTCGGATTCACGCATGATCAGGTACTCATCATCGTCGTCTTCATATTCGGTGCCGGCGTATTTGGAGTAGATGACTTTGTCGCCGATGGTAAGTTCCATGGCAATGCGGGAGCCGTCGTCAGCGACGCGGCCAGAGCCAACGGCAATGACCTCGCCCTCCTGGGGCTTTCCCTTGGCGGTGTCGGGGAGCAGGATGCCGCCCCGGGTTTGGGTTTCCTGTTCAATCGGCTTGATGACGATTCGCTCGCCTAACGGTGTGAAACTGGACACTGAGTGCCTCCCTGGGTTGGAATGTTGTGGTTGGTGGGTGATAAGTTTGGTCGGGTAGTGGACGATTGGCCATCCTGTGCCGACGGGGTTACTGCTTACGGGCTCGGTCCGTGGTGTAGAAACCTGAACTTTTCGCGGGACCTTGCCCGGAGCCCGTGTGGATGATCGGTACTGGGTGAAACTTCCGGCGCGCCACGCCGGAGCACTCGGGGGAATTCAGATCCTCAGGGCGCTTCGAGGCAGGGCTGCCGGATGCTCATGGCCCTATGAAGCGCACTGGTAGGCAAACCGGGGAGTCGCCGCCTCCCTCCGTCAAACACCCTGACGACCGACCGCTGCCGTTGTGTATCTATTGTTGCTGACCCCCGACGGTATGCCAATGGGCCTAACGTTGTATTTGCGTAGGAAATAGCCGGTTCGGTGGCGTCCTGTGAACGGTTTGAGAGTGCGTCATCTCCCGTGATGATCCGGCAACCAGACCTTGAGGCCAATGTTCAGGAGGTCGAAGACGGGGGCGGTCATTGGCGTGGCTGTTGCATCTGCTGCCCATCTTCAGCCTTCCGATGGCGGTGCGGGTGGAGTCCACCAGGGCCGGTTCCTCATTGAGTACCCATTGGCCCCTCAAGTCGCCATCTGCTGGGAAACGGGCCTTGTCGGCGAAGAATATCTTGGCTCCCGTCCGACGCGTCGCTGCCGTCAGCGCGATACTCCGCCGCAAAGGCATATCGCCGCACTGGGTCCGCCCTTGCGCTAACGTTTCTTGAACCGTTTCAGCACAAATCCCAAGCGGCGCGGGTAGTTCAGACAACCACCCCGGCTCAGCGCCAACCCGAAGCGGCGCCGCACATACCGGCGGGCCGCCTTCCAATTCCAGTTGGACGAGTCGATGCCTGCTTGCGACGGCAATTCCTGCGCCGCCGCCTTCAATTCGACCGGTTGCTCCCCGTCCAAGGCGGGCGGTGATGTTCGACAGGGCCGGCCCTCGCGAAAGCGGGGGGTCGATCTGGTCCACCACCTCGGAGATGAAGCAGGCCAGATCCTCATCCGGCAGCCACTCTCAAAGGGCCGCGGACAGCACCGACTGCTAGTCGGTATTGTAGGACAGGTAGGTCTTGCTCAACAGCCACTCCGCTCGGCAAACACTTCCCCATCATACCTCCGACACAAGGCCAACCCGCGTTTCTCGGAACCGTTGCCGGGCAGCTCCGTTTGCTGCTGATGCTTTTCGAGCGTGTCCGACCAACATCTGGCCGGTATGGGCTCGCGTACAATCGGTACCACCTATCCGTGGTTGGTGACCATCGCGCTACTAACGCACGCCCTTACCCAAGGACTAAAACCCGTGTTTCCTGCCAGCAATCCTGCAGAATCAAGTCACTTGAAGCCTTTTTGCACCAAGCCAGCTACGTCCAAGAATGCTATGGCGGTTGGTCTCATGATGCTTCGCCTTCAGCGAAGGATCACAACATCTACTTTTGATGTCCTTACAAGGCACGCTTATCGACAAGGCACGCTTATCGGAGAGAACGACCAAGTTTGCTTTCGAGGTTGGTTGGCCCGTCATGATGTGCCCGGTGAAGAGCAGACCCTTCTTCAGAGTTGTCAGGTTTCCATAGTTGGCAGACGCTAACTCCAGATGAGAAAGCATGGCCGGATCGAAGATGAACACCCGGTTGACGTTCCCGGTGCCAAGCCTGCCTCGTTTAGAAACGTAGCGCATCGTGGCGGCATCCTCTGACGCGATACTGAATGTGTTGAGCAACTCCCGGCGCAACTATTGCGAAAGCTCGTGAACTTGTTTGCCGAAAGGCCATAGCCCCATCGCTTTTCTCCCTCTTTTGCTTTCACATGTGAAAGAGGGGGAGCCGCATTCCACGCCTCCCCCTCTTTCTTCGCACGGGATCCTAGTATCTGCCCGTATTTGCCGATGTGCCCTGTCGTCTGAAGCAGTCGCTACAGTAAACCGGACGGTCGCCTCTGGGCTGGAAAGGCACCGTGGTGTCCTTGCCGCACTCGGCGCAAACGACCGGGTACATTTCCCGACCGCCTCTGTCGAAGCCGTCGTCGTTGCGCTGGGCTCGCTTGGCCTGGCGGCAGGCCGGACAACGCTTGGGCTCGTTGGTGTAGCCCTTTTCAGCGTGGTACGCCTGGTCATCAACGGTGAAGGTGAAGGATTGGCCGCACTCGTTACAGGAGAGGATTCGGTCCTCGTAAGTCATTCAAGACCCCTTTTCATTAGATAGTTGACAGGTAAACTGGGCCACCATGGTAAGAACCGCAATGGTACCCAAGAGGTCCAGTGGGGAACTGACGAGGAACCGGAGGGTGAGCAAGTAGCCAAGGAGCGAACGAGGGAACTTAGTGTCCCGTCACTGCGCATACTATACCACACTACCCAAACTGAAGCCGATTTGGCATGCACGTCGGTAGGCCGGTGAGAACCGGCTGGGGTGCTTCCGATCGATTCTACCATCGTGCCTGGAGCGCAGTTCCACATCTCCACTGGACTTCCTTCCGACGCTCGGCCAAGTGTGAGAGCAAGTCTTCCGCCGGCTCCTGCACCGCGATCCTGGTCCTCAAGCATGAGTTGGCGGTCACCTCCGGGCGTACCCAGCCCCAGAATGCTCATTTTGCGGGCGTAATAACGCCCGCAGTCCGCCTATTGTGGCAACCCGTGCGGTCAGAAGCGTTCCCGACGCGGTGACTCAAGCCATCGTTGTAATAGTGAAGGTGAGTCCATACTGAAACTCCATGGAATGCCGGAGTCAGCGCAAATCGGCAAACATAGTTGATGCGGGACAGCGGACCGCAAGTGCTAAAGTTCGGGTAACATTTCTCTGGGTAACATTCTCTGGGTAACATTTTCTGGGTAACATTTCTCAATGAGGCAACAGGACACTATCCGGGCGGTGAGGATGCAAAATTGACGACCATGATTGATATCGAGTTTCCCCATATTGCCCGTGAGCTTCACCTGGCCGGAGAGCAGGTGGAAGCCACGGTTGGATTGCTGGACGGCGGCGCTACGGTGCCCTTCATTGCGCGGTACCGTAAGGAGCATACCGGCAGCCTTGATGAGGTGGCGATCACCAGCATTCGGGACCGGTTGTCGCAGCTCCGGGAACTCAGGGATCGGCGGGAGGCAATCCTGGCTTCGCTGGAAAAGCGGGGTCTGCTGAGCGAGGAATTGCGGAAGGCCGTTCTCTCTGCCGCATCAATGGCAGTCCTGGAGGATACCTACCTGCCCTACCGGCCCAAGCGGCGCACCCGGGCCGCCATCGCAAGAGAAAGGGGACTGGAGTCCCTGGCGTTGCGCCTCTGGGGTCAAGGGGGATTTTGACGTTGCCATAGCCGCTGGCGAGTACGTCAATCCCCAAGCGGGTGTGGATAACGTTAAAGAGGCTCTGAGTGGAGCCAGGGACATAATCGCCGAGTGGGTCAGCGAAGACTCCACCGCGCGGCGGGCAATTCGGGAGCTGTTCTGGGCGCAGGGCACTATTTCCGCCACGGTGGCTTCAGGCAAGGATGCGGAGGCGGCCAAGTACCGGGATTACTTTGACTGGCAGGAACCGATCGCCAGCGCGCCTTCCCACCGGATCCTGGCTATGCTCCGAGGCGAGAAGGAATCACTGCTTTCGGTCCACATCGCGCCGCCGGTATCGTCAGCGACAGCGATCCTGGAGCGAATCTTTCGTCAGAGCAGAAACGGAGGCCGCGCAACAGATCGGGCTGGCCATTCGGGACCGCTACAAACCGTTGCTGGAATCCGCGATGGAAACGGAGGTCCGCAAGGCGGCCAGAGTTCGCGCCGAGGACACCGCCATCGGGGTATTCGCCGACAATATGCGGGAGTTGCTGCTGGCCCCGGCCCTGGGTCAGAAGAACATCCTGGCCCTGGATCCCCGGATTTCGCTCCGGCTGCAAATTGGTGTGTCTGGACCGGCAGGGCCATCTGCTGCACCACGATACCGTTTATCCGCTGCTCGGGGAACGGGGTGAGGAGGAATCCGCCAGGAAGATACTCCTGCTGTGTCGTCAGTACCGTATTGAAGCCATCGCCGTGGGCAACGGCACCGCCGGACGAGAGACCCAAGCCTTTCTGAGGACTCTGGAGTTGGACCCCCAAATTGCGGTGGTCATGGTCAACGAGAGCGGGGCCTCGGTCTACTCGGCATCGGAGGCAGCGCGAACTGAATTCCCGGACCAGGACATCACCGTTCGGGGGGCGGTCTCCATCGGTCGCCGCCTCATGGATCCCCTGGCCGAATTGGTCAAGATAGATCCCAAGTCCATCGGTGTGGGTCAGTACCAGCACGACGTTGATCAAAAGGCCTTGAAGCAACGTCTGGACGATGTGGTGGTCAGTTGCGTCAACCAGGTCGGGGTGGAACTGAACACCGCCAGCCGCGAGCTGCTTTCCTATGTTTCGGGTCTGGGGCCCCGTTTGGCCAATGCGATTGTGGAGTACCGGAACCTTAACGGCCCTTTCACCTCCCGTGACGCTCTGAAGAAAGTGCCGCGCCTGGGCCCCAAGGCTTTTGAACAGGCGGCTGGGTTTTTGCGCATCAGAGAGGGCGCCCAGCCGCTGGACGCCAGCGCGGTGCATCCCGAGTCCTACCCGGTGGTGGAAGCAATCGCCAGAGACCTGGGCCGTCCTCTGGACGAATTGCTGGGCGACGCTGCTATCGGCGGTCAGATTGATCCCAGTCGCTACGTCAGCGATCAGATCGGCCTGCCGACACTAAACGACATAATCGGAGAACTGGCCCGGCCGGGACGGGACCCCCGCCAAGAGTTTGAGCCGTTCGACTTCGCAGCAGGCGTCCACCGGATCGAGGACCTGACGGTCGGCATGAAATTGCCCGGAGTGATAACCAACGTGACCGGTTTCGGCGCCTTTGTCGATGTTGGCGTACACCAGGACGGGCTGGTCCACATCAGCCAGCTGGCTGAGGGGTTCGTCAGTAATCCCTCGGATGTCGTCAAAGTGCAACAGCGGGTGTGGGTGACGGTACTTGAGGTAGACCTCGAGCGCAAACGGATTGCCCTGTCTCTGAAGTGATCGGTGTCCGCATTGCCTCGAATCCCCGACAACAGGAAACCGTCCGCGGGCATAGTCTGCGGCGCAGCCTCGACCTGCTGAAACCGCCGCTCCCACAGTTTCCCCGACACCCGAGGCTGGCGCGGTTCCCACAGTCCTCCTGGTTCTGGCGATGGCCGAGGTGTCGGCCAAGTTGCCGTTCTACAGCCGAGACGACTGGCTCCCCTCGTCGACCGCTTCTGATAGCATCTTGAAATCGCCGGCCACCTCGATGTCATCTTCCCCCTCGAAGTAGTACCGCAATCCGGCGCGTTGGTGGTTGTTCTCGTCCACGTTTAGCGGGCTAATGTGCGCTGATGATGCTGTCAAGGGCGGCAGTGTGTACTTCGGGTTTCTCCTTGGTTTCGGTTGAGGAGCAGAAATCTCCCTCCTCCATGTGTCGAGGTTCCTGGGCGCACGCCACTGCGCCCAGTTTCGAGACAGCCTCTGAGTAGTCTGTCAGTTTCCGAGGAGCAGCCCTCCCACGTCAGTGTCGAGTACCACCCCCTGAGCGATGATTGTCTCACCGTCCCGTCGAATTCCAGTGATTGGATACCTCTCCCCACTGTTATAACCGTGGAGGTCTTGTCCAGTCATCTGGGACTCTGCTCGTTCCGCCTCGACTGTGTTGGCAAACTCAAAATAGAGATGCAGGGTTGAGGTGTCGCCTTCATTCATCATTCCCGCGACGGCAGTGAACCTCGGACGCGGGAAGCCGCTCCGGGCTTCCTCGGTTTCCGGATACCGCGCTACCTGAAAGTCAATGGGACCCGTTTCCATCAAGAGACGCGCCAGGGTCTCATCGAGCTCGGCGCCATCCAGTCTCCGGTCTATGGTTTCTTCGAGTAACTGCCGGGGCAATGATCCGTCGCCTTGTGCCAGCAGCAGTGTGTCGGAGTCCGGCACAGCCAGGTACAGGTCGTAATGGTCCGTGAACGCAAACAATTCCAGTTCCCGATAGGTATAGAGAGTCGCCGCGCCCGTCGCGGCCGCCTCGCGAAGGACCTCCGGGAAGGTGCTGAAATCCCCGAGAAGAATCGCGACGCCTTCCACACTGCTGTTGACGCTAAATGCTGCGCTCGTGATTCCTGCTGACTTGACCAATGGGAAGTCGAGGACTTCGTTGGTGGCATTGACCAGCAGCAATAACTTGTCCTCCCAAGCATAGTCGTATTGGCTTGCCCGTTGAGATATTTTCCCGAATTCCACGAACCAGACTTGCGAGCGGTCTGTGGGAAGCCAGGCCAGCAGCATGGCAACGTTGTCCAGAGAACCCGCGGGGACAGACGTACTTGTTGGCATGGCCGGCGCCGGAGTGCCGGTTGGTGACAATGCTGCCGGTGTGGCTGCGGGGGACTGACAGCCCAAGACCGCGGCCAGCATCAGGGCCGCCAGGATGCGGGGCCCGAGAAAGGTGGCGATTGGACTGCGCAAGTTCTTCAAAAGGTCTCCGACTAATTGCTTCAAGGGCTTCAGTGATCAGATCCTATCTCGATACTCCAGCCGTCCGTTGTTGGATGAGCCGCCGCCAGCGAAGGTGTCATGATAACCCACATGACAGCTGGAGCAGTCCCAGATAGTTATCGGCCTTCCGTAGTACCGCACCGAAAGAGCGGGCATCGTGTCTTGCCGCGCTAGGTATGGAGCGGCGACATGCGGCTCCTGAAAAATGGATAACCCTGACCTGGCAAGGCGATGACCGACTGGAACCGCAAACGATGGGACATCTAGCGGACACCGGCCGGCCCGCATTTACCAGCGACATACCGACGCCACGATGTTGTGCCCGTTCTGCAAGGCCGCCGACGCGTGAAAATGCCTCAACACCCTGGCAATCAAACCCGACACGCCCAACAACTCACCCCGCCGCGCCAGCTTTTTGCGGATCCCGGCCCACATCCACCGTCAGCTCCTAAGCACCGCTGCCCGGCCGACGTATGCTGCCACCCATAAATAAGCCCCCAAAATCCGCGCCCGGACAGAACGGGCAAATCGAACCATAACAATGTGGGACGATTGCCGTCCAACTTGGCGCAATACGTCGTCCCTGACACGGGGTACGCCGATTGGTCCCTCGTCACTTACTCTAGCCTCGGTGCTTGCTAACGGGCAACGCCCCACCTGTTACTGGGCGCGGTGATTTCGCCACCGGTCAGCCACACCACCCGAATCGGGAACAGAGCGCTGGCAGGATTTTTTGGATGGTTGAATGGAGCGGTTCGGCTTCCGAGCGTCGCAAGTTCAACCGCTAGCGACCTTCCCCCGAGAACGGTAGAATCGGTATTCAAGCCGAAGAAAGTTGAGAGAGACTCGGCTTCAACCGATCCAAGTGGGCCTGGCGCATTGGGGTGAGCGCCAGAACCATCCATAGTTGGGAGGGGGCAGCACCGTTCCCCAAGATGTTCGGTTGGAGCGGCGAGCCGACGGCTCGAGATAGGGGGTTCGCGCCCAGGTGTGTGGTCTGGCAAGGCTGGCCGTCAGCAGCGTTAAAGGTCGTTGAGAACTCAACTGGACCGTGGTGTTGGGGCTCCGCAGCCCATGCCATCGCACTGGCCACGCCTAACTTTGCGTCGGCGTAAGTGCGGATGGGGAGCTTCTGAGGCTCCTCCAACGACGGTCCAGGCGACGCGGATCCAACGCCGGGCAGCGCGGGCGCCCCTACTAACCCCCTGGCTCCACGCCTTGCGTAGACATTCCCGGCTAAACGGCCTCCCGGCGCGGATGCAAAAGTTAACTTGATGCCGAATCGCTGCGGGCATTGTTGCACCGACTTGGGCGACTCCTTAAGCATCGGATTCATGCCAGACTTAAACACGTGGTCGAACGGTGAACACGCTTATCGCCGCAGTCAGCCCGGGGATGTCGTATTCTCCGAAGAATCGACGACCGGTGCGCGACATGGGGGTAGGACGCCAGGAGACCTCGGGGGATACCGTAGCTCAGGCGGTGCGCCGGTATACACGAAGCCAGTACCTTACTGGGAGCATCGTATCCCGGCTTCGTATCCCGGCATCCTACCCCGCCGCCACACCATCAGTCAGTATCACTCCCGAATCCAGCAAGGTTTGGTAACGGCTCCCCAAGCCATGTTCTTCCAGAATCTCCCGGGGCGTGGGAACCAGGTTTGGGGGCGGGTATGCCCGGGCGCACCGGGGTGCGCGACAGTCGCGGCGCGGGACCGCAAGTAGTCACCATTCCCAACTCGTCGTGCTCCCGGGTAACGCTAAGTCCGTGGGACACCACCCAGGGGTCGGTCATCAGCTCCCTGACGTTGGTGACGACCCGCTGCGCGCCGATGCCGGCGGCGGCCAGTCGCTCCACCCAGAACGCCACGCTGTTCCCCTGGAACCGCTCTTCCAGCGAAGAAGCCAGGGCATCTCCCCGAAGGGAGTCTATTCCAGACAGTCCCTCCAAGCCTGACAGCCTTGATAGGGCCAATGCCGGAACTCCTATAAAGAACCAGCCGTCACTGGCCTGGTAGGCCCGATGCAACGGGCCGGTACCCAGGGCGTCCTGCCCGCTGGTCTCGTTCCACTGCTTTCCCTCGTAAAGCTGCATGAAGGGCGATTGCAGCGTCATGGCCGTGTAGGCCAGGGCTGAGTCTATGTGCTGGCCCTCTCCGGTGCGCTGCCGGTGCAGCAGGGCCAGGGCCACCCCATAGGCGCCCATGAAACCCGTGCCGTAGTCGTTCACCGGGTTGGGCTGCGACTCGGGCATACCATCACCGCCGAAACGACGGGTCATCCCGGCAGTGGCCTGGGCAAACCCCTCGTGACCGGGGCGCTCCGCCCAGGGGCCGATGTGCCCGTAAGCGTTCAATGAAGCGTAGATTATGTCGGGCTTGCGCTTTCTCACCTCTTCGTATCCCAGGCCCAGCCTCTCCAGGCTGCCGGCGCGATAGTTCTGGGCCACCACGTCGGCATCCTCCAGCAACTTCCAGAAAACGTCGCGCCCCTCTTCAGATTTCAGGTCCAACAGGATACTGCGCTTGCCCCGGTTGATGTCGTTATGCCGGGCCACGGTGGAGCCGCGGCTGGGGTTATCTATCTTGATAACATTGGCCCCGTACTCGGCCAGCGTCCGGCCCATGGTGGGCCGGCCAAGATTATGCACAGGTCCAGCACCTTCACCCCGTCAAGGGCGGAACTCATGGCGTCCTGGTGCGCCGGCGCCTCGGAAGCGGGGCGAGGTTTCAACTCCGCGAGAATTTCTCCCCGATGCTGGTCGAGAGTGGGGGCCGGACCGCGCACCCTGCCCGGTGTCAAAGACATCCGGGCGTTGATTCCCGGCTGTAGCATCTTGCCGTAGGTGGGGTCGTCAACCTCCACCACCATCTGGGAGGCTCGGGCGTGGGGATGGTCAAACCACTCGGCGCTGGTGCGGCAGACCGCCCCCTCGCTGCCCGCCTCGGCGATCAGGTCTTCCCATTCCTGTGCAGTACGAGTCAAAAAGAGTTCCCGAATCCGTTGCTGGGCCTCGGCGCGGAATTGGGGGACGTCCAGGGGGCGGTCGAAGTCGGTAAGGCCCTCGTCATCCCACGATGTAATCCCGGCGGCTTCAACAAACGGCCGGAAGTTCTGGTTGCCGGAGCCGCCGAATCGCACGTACTGGCCGTCGCTGCACTGGAAGATGCCGCCCCACAACTCCTGCAGCGTCGGAATCGCCGGCGGAGCGTTGTGCACCCGCACTCCGAAACGCCCCAGGGACTGGAACATGCTGTCAAAAAGGGGGACTTCAATACGTTGCCCCACGCCATGGCGCTCCCGGGCGTTCAGGGCCACGACGATGGCCACTACCGACTGGAAGGCCCCATAGACCGAGGCGATGGGAATGGCCGTATAGACCGGACGCGGGCTATCGGCGTTGGGCGGGCGGAAGGTGGCCGACGCCGCTCCCACAACTCCTTCGTAAGCCGGAATGGCCGCTCTGGGATCGTCGGACGCAAATCCCGGAATGGAGCAGTAAACCAGGCGGGGGTTGGCCCGAGTCATCTCCTCGGGTCCCAGCCTCAATCGGTCCATGGTCCCGGGCCGGAAGTTCTCGACCACCACATCGGCGCTCTGCATGAGGGACCGGGCAATGGCCGAGTCATCCGCCCGCTTGAGGTCCAGGGTTATGCTCCGCTTGCCTCGGTTCCACGTTGAGTTGGCCGGGGTCTTCCAGCGGGGTCCGCCGGGAGGGTCAACCCGGATAACGTCGGCACCCTGATCCGCCAGCAACATTCCCGCCAAGGGCCCGGAAACATACTGCCCGAAGTCAATTACCCGAATGTGTTCCAGTGCTCCTGCGATGTCCGGCCCCTCCCCCTGATTGGCTAAAAAGATTAGCTTCGTGGACAAAGCGCAGGCTAACACTGCGGGTATGAGCGGTCAACCGCCGGCGTCGGAACACGGTGACATCACATCCGTGGCGACAAGTCCTTTCACTATCTCGCCTGGCATCCCAAAATTGACCCTCTCGGTCTGGGTTACTATAATGGGCAGAGTCCACAGCAGTAGCGGGTCTTTGCCCAGGCAACGGAAACCGTGACTGCTAGGTTCACAGCGTACGTGAGGAGGACTTTCATGGTTGAACAGCAGGCAGCGGTGCTGAGCCCGGAAACTCTGATAGAGGAGTTCCACAAGAACGGTGTCACCCATGTGGTGACCATTCCTGACAGCGAGACCAACTACCTGTACGAGTTGATGCAGAACCAGCCTTGGCTGGAAATCGTCCCTGCCTCCCGGGAAGGTGAGACCTTCGCCATCGCCCTGGGGCTGATAATCGGTGGCAAGACCCCGGTGTGCCTGATTCAGAACACGGGCATGATGGAATCGGGCGACTCCATTCGGGGTATGGCCCTGGACTCCGGGTTCCCGCTGGTAATGGTGGTGGGCTATCGTGGCTGGAACCGCCACGGCGTTATAACCGACTCGGTGGCCCGCTACACCGAGCCGTTCCTGAACGCCTATCGCATCAACTACTACCTGGTGGAGCAGGATGCCGACAGTTCGCGCATCTCCGTGGCCTTCGAGGAGGCCCGGACCACCAAGCGGCCAGTTGCTATCCTGGTGGGCGACGAATACCACGGGTTCAACCGCTAGACGGATAACCCTTCGCCAAAAATTATTGCTCTATCGGTGCCCCTACCACGTGCGTTCCGTCATCCTGGGCTGGGGACGGGGTACGGAGCAAAAAAGATCCACGCAACGGAGGCAAAGAATGATTCATTCCCAGGAGGTATTCCGAGTATTCCAAGAGTACCGGGGCGATGCCATCGTGATTCCCACCGGCACTTCCGGTCGGCACTGGCGGGAATTCAGCACCAACGAGAACCGGGACATGAACTGGGAGGCGCAATGGGCCAGACCACTTCGGCGGCCTGGGACTGGCCTTGGGACTGCCTGATGAAAAGGTGGTGCTGTTCGATTCCGAAGGCGCGCTGCTGATGAACCTAGGGATACTGGCTACTATTGCCGGCAAGATGCCGAAAAACTTCTGCCACATTTTGTTGGACAATGAGTGCTACGCTACCACTGGAGGGCAGCCGGTTCCCAACGCGCAGGAGATTAACTACGCCGGTGTAGCCAAAGAAGCCGGTTATTCCTCTGCCTACAGCTTCGACGACCTGGAAGAATTCGCCACCAATGTGGAGCAAATAATGCAGGATACCGGCCCGGTATTCGTCGCCATCAAAGTTGTGCCGGAGGTAGAGAACGAGCCAATAGGTATGCGGGAGCGTGTCCCTACCCGTAGCCGCGCCGAGACCATCCGGGACTTGCAGACGGAATTGGGCATTAGCGCCGGTTGACCTTCGCGGCCGTCCACCTATTATGAGATTACAGGGGCGCACAATGTGCGCCCCTGAGTCGTGCCGCGCGGCCTGTATAGCGTCCAATCCGGGCTACGCCAGCGTCAGCAGCCCCACGTAGCAAAGCATTGCGCGGGTGAGCATTCCCGCCTGCAACTCTCCTTGCCCCTCGGCGACTTCGTCAACCCTAGCCAGTATTGGCGCCGGGATGACGATATTAACCTGCACCGGCTTGGCCGAAAGCTTGGAAAGGTCGACATCTACCAAAGCTCAAATGCCGCCGGCGTAGTCATGGTTAGCTCGGTGCGCTTAAATGGGCGTCTGCTCTGTAATGAGCTGAACATCATGGACCGCAGTTTCGACCACTTGGTGTTCTCCAAGAACAATCAGCGGCTATTGGACGCCGACATGGCGCGGGAGTTTCTGCTGGCAATAGTGGAGCAGGCTCGGGAGCAGCCGCTGCTGTCGGAGGAGCATTTCAGTCTGGACGGCACATTTCTGGAAGCCTGGGCATCGGTGAAGAGTTTCCGGCCGCGGGATGAAGACCCTCCGTCGGGGGACGGTTCGGTGAGGGTGGGGGACGCAATCGGGAGGTGGACTTTCGCGGGGGAGCGGCGGCGCAATGAGACCCATCGGTCCACCACCGACCCCAATGCCCGGCTGGCCAGGAAGGGTAAGAGCAAGGAAGCGCGCCTTTGTTTCGGCGCCCACGTGCTAATGGACAATCGGGAGGGTCTGGTGGTGGACGTGCGCTACACCCCAGCCGACGGCGCCTGGGAACGGGACGCCGCGTTGGAGATGCTGGCGTCGTCGCCGAGTGCCCGGCGCATCACTGTGGGCGCCGACCATGGCTACGATACCAGGGGTTTCATCAAGGGATGCCGCAACCTGAAGGTAACGCCCCATGTTGCACCGACAGCCGGCCAGTCCGCGAAGCACCACGACAACGGCACCGGCATCGCTGCGACGCTGCTGACTGGGCAGCAACTGCAGGGTGTGCCACTGGAATTTCACGGTGTTGCCCCTGGCCACTCTTCTGCGATGCTTGAAGCACAGGATTTGCTCCAGGCGTAAACCCGGCGGCAAGGGCTGGAATGCCGGATCAGGACACTGGGCGGGCACCCGAAAACGCCGGTTGAACCGCGGCAGGAACTGCTTCAATACGGCCTTAGCTTGTTCAATCGTGGTTGCTCCGGCGAGCCGCAGTTCCGTGATCAGGCGGTCCTGGAAGGTTCCCGCCGTCCGCTCCGCACGCCCTTTCGCCTGCGGAGACAGGGCGAATATCAGTTGTATCCCCAGTTCTCCCATTGCTCGTCCGAACTGGGTTAGCGCGCCGGCGGGCTGATATTCCGCCCGGTGTTTGAAGACCGGGTGGCGGTCAGTGTATAGAGCGAGAGGAATGCCGCAGCGTCGCAGCAGGCCCCGCATCAGCAGCAGGTAGTTGTGGCTGTCCTCCTGATCGCAGAACCGGGCGTTGACCACACAGCCGGTGGCGTCGTCCACCGCCAGCAGCAACGTGAATGGCGGGCTGTATTCGCCCAGGCACCGGTGATAACTGGCGTCCGACTGGATCAGCACGCCGTCCCGAGGCATGCGTTGGCGACGTACCCGGTGCTTGGGCGGACGCCTTCGCCGCGGACTGCTCATTCCGGCCTTCGCGAGGAGGCGTCGCAGGGTGGTCCGGCCAATGTAGATTCCTTCCCGTTCCCCCAGCAACTCGTTGAGATGGGCGTGGTTGGCTCCCACGCATCTGGTCTGGGCCAGGTGCGGCACGTCGGCGATCACTGCCTCGGGTGTGGCATTGGGTGGCTTGCGGCCCGTGTGGCCGTGGGCCAGGGCGGCGGCTCCGCTCTCCTGGTAAGTCGCCAGCATGGGTCGTGCGTGCCGTGGGCACGCACCCATCAACTCGGCCGACTGATCCGACGTATTCTGCTCAGTCAGCAGACTGTTCAAAACCTGTAGCCTGGCCAGTTCTTTCGGAGTCAATGACACATTCTCCATAATGCGACATTCTCGCTTGCCAGTCAGTCAGGACCATTTCGCTGAACGTCTACACCCCAGTGGTACGTTTTCGCGCCGCCCTTGACATCACCGGGCTTGAGGGTGACCGCATCGTCGGAGATTTCCAGATCGAATTCGCCACAGGGCGGCAGCACCCAGTAAATGTAGTGGCTTAAATTGACACTACATGGTGGTGATCAAGCCGCGGAAGAATGGCGACCCGAGGGCACAAAGGGATGAGTGATGTTCGTCAGCATCGCGTTCTTCGGAAACGCCGCGGCCCTCTGCGGCGCTTTTGTACTGTAGCCTAACGCAGGTTTCCGCGGTCAGTTATCGCAGACAACCCCGTCCCTGTCGGCGTTTCTGGCGCTGGGTACTATCCACTTCGGGAACCCGCGTCCGTTGCCCTTGCTCCCTTGAATCTGAGATTCTCCTGCGGCCTGAGCCGCGACGCTGGACGCCGTGCCCTTCACGGTGTACAACGCCCCCGCCTGAATGCCCGGCCCTGACCTTCGGGCAACGGGCGTGGAAGGGGGCATCAATTCCCCGGGTTCTCACGATGGCTCTTGGCGGCTCGTTGTGTAGTCCCCTGCCGCAGGTCAGACCCGGCGAAGCTTCGGGTCCAGGTAGTCGCGCAGCCAGTCGCCGAGGAAGTTGAACGCCATCACCACTACGGTTATTGCCACGCCGGGGAAAAGGGACAACCACCACATATCCAGGATGACGTTACGCCCCTCGGCTACCATGATGCCCCAGGCCGGCGACCCCGGGGCCAATCCCAACCCCAGGAAACTCAGGGAGGCTTCAAGCAGAATCACCTGTCCCACCTGAATGCTGGTCAGCACCATCAAAGTATTGACCACGTTGGGGAAAACATGCCGGATAATGACTACCGGAGGGCTGACCCCGGCGATTTTGGCCAGAATTACGTAGTCTCGTTCCCTGATGCTCAGGGTATCGCCCCGTATCATCCGGGCGAACCTGGCCCACACGGTGACTGCCACCGCGATGATGATATTCTCCGTGCCCTGGCCCAGCAGTACCACGATGACCAAGGCTACCAGGATAGTAGGGAATCCCATCACGGCGTCGGCGATACGCATGATGACTGCGCCAATCACGCCCCCCAGGTATCCGGAAATTAGTCCCAGAACGGTGCCCACGATGGCCCCGGTAGCCAGGGCTACCAGACTGATGTAAACAGTGGTTCGGGCACCGAAGATCATCCGACTCAACATATCCCGGCCCAGGATGTCGGTACCCAGCAGGTACTCGCTGTTCTGACCCGGGGGGATGCGGCTGTTGATGATGTCCTTGTCGTTGGGGTCGTGAGGGGACAACTGCGGCGCTAACGCAGAGCACACCAGCAGAATGGCCAGGATCACTATGGGTATCCAAGGCAGCTTGGACCTGCTGATCCGCTGTTGTAGTTGACCGAGTCGACTTTCTTTGGTTATTGCCGTTTGCGCCATTTCCAGTTCTCCCTCGCTTTACTCGATCCTGATTCTCGGGTCCACGTACACATAGAGGATGTCCACCAAAAGGGATGTGATTATGAAGAAGAAACCCGAGGTGAGCACGGTGGCTTCTACGATGGGGAAATTGCGTTGCGCCACTCCCTCCAGCATCAAGCGCCCCACGCCGGGCCAGGCGAACACGACCTCCACCACAATGGCCCCATTGAGCAGCCCCGCCAGGCTGATGCCTCCGAAGGTTATCAAGGGAATCAGAGCGTTTCTCAGGGCATGTTTCCAGATGACCAACTTCTCCGTCAGTCCCTTAACGCGGGCGAACTTGACAAACTCGCTGTCCAGCACCTCCAGCATGCTCGAGCGCGCCAAACGCATCATGCCGGCCATTATGGACCAAGCCAGCACGAAGGCCGGCAGCACGAAGTGGTCCGGCCCTCCCCGGCCGTAGGTCGGCAACCATTGGAGGATAGCGCCAAACAGCAGGATGAGCATGATGGCTACCCAGAATTGCGGAGCGCCGATGCCGGCGATGGCAAACAGTTTGCAGGCCTTGTCCAGAACCGAGTCCCGCTTGACCGCGGACAGGATGCCCAGGGGCACCCCCATCGCTATCGCCAAGAGCATTCCCACCGCCGCTAACTGGAGGGTGGCGGGAATTCGCTCCAGCAGTACGTCCCGGGCCGGACGCCGGGTGGTGATGGACTGACCAAAGTCGCCCTGCACCGCTTTAAAGAGAAAGGTGCCGTACTGAACGAGGATCGGCCGGTCCAGGCCCAGGTTCTCCCGCAGCTGTTCGTAGTCGGCTGTGGTCGCCTCCGGCGGCAACAGCAACAGGGCCGGGTCACCGGACAGGTGGACGCTCATAAAGACGATCAGACTGAGGACGAGCAGGGCGAGCAGCCCCTGGAATAGCCTGGACAGTATGTAACGCTGCATGTGCTTCTCTTACCTTTGTTGTATATCCAATCCTTCGCCGGCCCCACCGTGCGTTGGGTTAGGCCGGCGCTCAGGGAACGACCCGAGTGTACCAACCATCGGCATGAGTCCCGCTGGTCAACTTAGTGGTCCCGGGATCCACTGGCGTGAATGCCGGGACCATCGGAGTCGCCAACAACCTTGCCTCCGGTGGCCGGTGGAGGTTTCAGTCCTACTGATTCAGGGTCACCGTCCACAGGGCTGTGGGATACGGTCCCAGGGGCCAGGGCTGATAGGTATTGATGCGCTTGCTCAAGCCGAGGGGCAGGTTAGTGTATGTGGTGCTGAAGGAATAGTGTTCCTCCCACGACGCCAAGTACATCTTGTTGTAGGCGTCGTGGCGCAGGGCCGGGTCCATAACCGATAGCCCTTCGTCCGCTATTCTGGCCAGCTCAGGATCTTCCGACTGGCGCAGGCTGGAGTCCAGGTAGTGCATGCTGCGTACCAGGCTGCCGCCGTCCCAGCGGCCCTCGTTGCTGCGGAAGTAAACGTGGCCATCCAGTTCACGGTTGCGCACCCGCTCCCGGATACTGACGTTCTGGCCCGCTTCCACCGTCACGTCGAGCCCCAGATTATCCTGCCACATCTGGGCTATCAGCTCCGCGTGTTCCACCATGAACGGCGTATCGCTGGCCTGCCAGGTGTAGAGGGTGAAGGGAGGATAACCCTCGCCACCGGGGTAACCGGCCGCGGCCAGTAGCTCCCTGGCCCGATCCGGGTCGTAGGGGGTGGCGTCCAATTCCGGGCTGTAGCCCAGGGTGCTGGGGGTCACCGCCTCGAAGCCGGCCAGACCGGCCCCTTCGGTGCCGCCGTAGAGATTGTCCCGTATCAGCTCCTTGTCGATGGCGTAGTCCAGGGCATAGCGCACCCGCTTGTCGTTACAGGGAAGGCCCGGTATCCAACATCCAATGGGGCGTACCTGGGTGTAGGATCCTTCCTGAATCCAGACGTACCGACCACCGGCAGCCTCCACCCTCGGCCTCGACTGGAGGGTCACTTCAACGATGTCGGCCTCTCCGGCGATCAGGGCGGCAACCCTGGTGGACTCCTCGGGCACCAGCCGCATATCCAGTGTCTTGAACTTCATGCGCCGGTCTTCGGGGAAACCGTTGTCCGGGTTGTAGTAGTAGTCCGGGAATTGCTCGAACAGCAACTGCTCAGACCGCTTGAATTCAACAAGCCGGAAGGGACCGGCGCCGATGGGAGCGTCGGCGTAGCCATCCTCGCCCACCTCTTCATGATAGTTCTGGGGCAGGATCGAGCCGCCGTCGGACGAGGACTGCAGAGCGGAATAGGTGAAGGGGAAGGACGACGAGAGCTTGTTATGGGTGACCTCAATGGTCTCAGGCCCGGTGATTTCGATTCTATCCGTCAAGCGGGACCAGTTGATGGCGCCGGTGCTGGTTGCCTCGTCTTCGGCCTCTTTGCCAAAGTAACGCTGGAAGCTGAATTCAACGTCGTTGATGGTTACCGGCTCCCCGTTGTGGAAGGTCGCCGCGCTATCGGCGGGTATGGTCAGGCTCCAGGTGAACCCATCCTCAGAAACTTCCCAAGCCGAGGCTATGCCCGGGACCATCTGGGTATCGTAGTTGCCCTCAATCACCAGGCCGTGCAGAGCGCGTTGGTAGGTGGTTTCCCCCAAGCCCAGGGTGTACCTTGGCTCAAAAGCCTCAGTACCGAACACCGTCTGCATTATGGTCACTGTGCCGGACACTTCCGCTGATGCGGGGGAAGCCGCCGTTGTCTCGGCAGCCACGGTGGCGGCCGGGGCGCTGGAAGCATCGGATACTGGCGCAGCCGGAGCCGTCGCAGCCGGAACTGTGGTCGCGGCCGGAGCATCAGGTGTTGCCCCTCCGCCACATGCCGCTATAATCAAGGTGCAGATGCCCAAAAGAGCACCAAACCAGATGTTGGAATGAAACCTCTTCCGGATATACATAGTAGTTCCTCTCTTGTGTCAGTTTTGACCTATCAGGATGCCTTAATATGACGTGGCTATATGCGCGCCGGGCGCTGTTGCGGGGCAGGCTGCGCACATTGTCTGGGTCCCATATCGACCACACCTTCCACTAGCCGTGCCTGGAGCGTTTATCGATTTAGGGCTGTTAATGTTCTCCTTCGGCCTGGCATTGTTATTCATACCCGTTGGAGTGTGTCGTGCTTCTTGCAGCGGCAGGCCTGTTTACATGCTGGCGTACATTGACGTCTCGCTGTTCCTCTCTCTGGCGATCAGTTTCGATCATTTCCAACCAGGAACCCGGAAATCCCTGGTAGCATGTTTGGGGCCGATTGTACACCTATTCCGCCGGGACCTCGGGATATCGAAAAGCTTCTGACCGGAATCATTGCTCCCCACTGCGGTGTTACGGGTCTTCGTCGTAACCTCAATGCCCAGTGTAGACGATAGCACGATAGCAACGCATGAGTCACGGGCGTGGCCGCCGACAAACCACATTACCAAACAGATACTGCGGAGCAGGTGCATGATCTGTGATGGCTTTCTGTCTGCCTTGGGGGACTCGGTGATGGTGTATGGTATACTAGGGCCCTGGGCGATCCTTTCTGGGAGGATTCCTTTACCCGTGGGCTTTGCTTGGGACTGTGGGCTACTTCAGCGTCACCGTCCAGAGAGCGCTGGCATAGGGACCCAGAGGCCACGGTTCCCAGGTGGCGATGCGTTCGCTGACGGCCCAGGGCAGGTTGACGTATATGGGGCTCCAGTAGTAGTGCTCTTCCCAGATGGCGCGGTAGGCCCGGTTGTAGGCATCTTGCCGTAGGGCCGGGTCCAACACCGCCAGGAATTCGTTGACAATGGCGAATAACTCCGGCCCTTCCATCAGCCGATTGGGGTTCTCCGGGTCGGTGGCGCTGCGCATCAGGCTCCCACCATCGAACCTGGCCTCGTTGCTGCGGAAGTAGATGTCGCCGTCCAGTTCTCGGTCTCTGGCCTGCTGCCGGACGGAGGTGGGTCGCCCACAACCACCGTAACATCAAGACCAAGATTGTCCTTCCACATCTCGGCTATTAACTCGGCCTGCTCGGGTTGAAGCGGCACATCGCCGCCGTTCCAGGTATGCATCTTGAAGGGAGGGAAACCTTCGCCGCCGGGGAAACCAGCCGCAGCCAGGAGATCCCTGGCCTGATCTGGGTCGAAGGGAAGGGAATCGAGTTCAGGGCTGTAACCCAAGGCGTTGGGAGTGGCAGCCTCGAATCCGCCTACCTGGGCGACCTCGGTGCCGCCATAGAGCGCGTCCCGGATCAATTCTTTGTCTACGGCATAGTCCAAGGCGTAACGCACCCGCTTGTCGCTGCAGGGAAGTTCCGGCTTCCAGCAGCCCATGGGCCTGACCTGGGAGTAGGAGGCTTCGGGGATGAAGACCAAGCGGCCTCCCGCAGCCTCTACCTGGCTGCGGGCGTTCAGGCTGGCTTCGGTCATATCCGCCTGGCCGGCTCGCAGCGCTGAAATCCTGGTGGATTCTTCGGTCACCAGCCGCACGTCCATGGTCTGGAACTTCATTCTTCGGTCTTCGTGGAAGCCGTTATCCGGCGTGAAGTAGTAGTCGTCGAAACGCTCGAAGAGCATTTGCTCTGATGGCTTGAAGTCAACCAGCATGAGGGGGCCGGCCCCCACCGGCTTGGCCTCCCATTCCTGCTTGCTCCCACCGATTCCCAGTAGTTCTTCGGCAGGACGGCGCCGTGGGCGTCGGATGAATGAAGCTGCGACAACAGGAAGGGATAGGTGGAGTTGGGTTCGGTCTGGGTCACCATAAGGTTTGGACGGTATCTCCTGGCTCACGTTCATCTTGAGTGGCTGATGAAAACCGAGTGTATGGCGTTCTCAGCCGCCTCGGGGCCGTGGTGCCGGTCCAGGGTGAATTGAATATCGTCAATGGTCAGGTCGTCGCCGTTGTGGAATTTGACGCCGTTGCGAATGGTCCAAGTCCACTGGAGGCCGTCCTCCGACAGTTCCCACTTTTCGGCAATACCCGGGATCATTTCGGTATTCTCGTTACCCGCAATCAGCCACCCGTGCAACATTCGGTGCTGCGTCATTATCTGGCCCGAGGCGTCCCGGGGTTCAAAAGCCTGGGTGCCCCAGTCGGAGGCCATCAAAGTACCGTCCCTGAGGCCACATCCGCCTCGCCCTGCGTTGACCCCGCCGGTGCGGGCACAGCCGTGGCGACGCTGGAATCTTGCGTGACCGGTGCGGAAGTGGCGACCTGAGCCGCCGGGTCGGAGGCTTCGTCGGGGCTGGAACTGGAGCACCCTATAAAAAAGATCAGTGCAGTGGCAAGTAACGTACAGATAATGACATTACGGCCTGATAGTATTCCGAGATTTGGCATACTCGCTCCCTACCTGGGATATTCCGACGTTCGTTGTGAAACGCTATAACGGCCCAGGATCAGTAAAATGTTATCAGGATATCCTTACAGATTAAGTATTATCCAGCGCGACTTTACTATGAACCCCCTGATCCGTCAATACAATGTACTCGTTCGGTACATACGAGAAGGAAGGGCCAGTTGGAGGTGGCGGTGCAATATACTCGGCTGGGGTACGTCCGTCCAACGACTGGTGGGGACGGAGCCGCCGGACCTCACGCCGCAGGTGTTGGCGTCGCCGACGCTGACTTAGTACTACAGTCGCAGATTTACAGGCGTCGTTTGTTAATGGCATTGGCGCGGGCTCTGGCTTGGTTGGCGCCGTCCCACCACACCGAGCGACATGACATCAGGCAGTTGATTTTCCTTTCCGTCCATACAAGTCGGGTGAGCAGCCGGGCGCCCTCCGGCCGTTTGGAATCAGCTCTGTCATCGGGATCGTACAGCCCCCCTTTCTCCTGGTTC
>CASHTH010000773.1:0-10209 GCA_030341885.1 Geodia barretti | reverse complement strand
GACATTCTGTCCGGTTTTTAGGCCATTATGAGAGGCAAAGAGGAAAGGTTACAAAACATACTGGGAGGGTTGTGGAAGGCGCAAAGAGTGATCACAATCTGGAAATATTGGCCAACTATACAGAAGAAATCCAGAAGCAGAGGTATGAGAAGGTATGAATGTTGATCCAGTCAACAGGATTTAGACTATCTCTCTTTTGTAATAGTGTGCCAGTTTCGGCGTGCATGCGCAGCGAGGGTTACTGTTGTTGTCGTGTGTGTCTGTCTGTCTGTCAGTCCGCGAGCCATCTCACTTCACGAGCCATCAACCAGTTACGTAGATGGATAATCTAATAGTGTGGTAAGAGAATTTATTGTGTAATAACTCCAGTAGATACATGAGACAATTTCAGTACAATGATTATACTTCAGCCATCACTGAGTAAAGTCATCATTATCAGCTATCAGCTCCTCAAGTGAATCACTTCTCCCTCCATATGAGATGGTGTTGGTGGCCCCAACTGTCGATATCGTGGCATCTTCTCTCTCTTCATCCTCATCCTCAGCTCTGACCCCAGCTCTCTGCCACAGAGGATGCCAATCTTCTTCCTCTCTCTCTGGTGGTTCTGACCTCCTTCCAGTCCGAGCCTTCCGTACTCTGTACCAGACGTGACCCACACAGATTCCCAGGAACACAAGGAAACAGATCCCAACAAGGACTATGTAGATGTAGGCACGTGCTCCAATTCCAATTCCAATGCTTGAGACATAGAGATTGAAAGAGGAAAGGATGAACAGGATTGTGAGGTAGAATATCTCCAGTCCATTCAGCAGTCTAGTCTTGTATGGTTTGATAACTGCAGTGAGACCTATCAGTAAACAGGATGAGATGTTGAGAAGAAGAAGATTCAGTTGAGGACCAGCCACTGTGTTGGTGTTGGCAATGCTGGAGAACAGGACTATCAGAACCACTCTCGCTAGCAGCAGCATTCCCGTCCAGTAGCGATGGCTGTCTTTGTATGGACCCATGTATGCATCAAGCAGAGGCTTGAACCTGTTGTACAGAGAGGACACCCACTTGAACCTTGATCTCTGTATCCAGGGAGCAGCAGTCAGAGTGACTGTATAGGGTACTCCCAATAGCAGGAGCACTAGAAGTGCTACTAGGAAGAGAATAGTGTGCTTGGGCTCAAAGTACTTGATGTTGCCATCAGCCAGCCACACCACACTATGGTAGCCCTGTGACCCAGTGAGTGTGGTGAAGGAGAAGGCTGTGATGAGGATTCTCAGGATCTTGGTGTAGGAGAGAAGGACTAGAGTGGCCAGAACTGAGACTGCATTGGTCCCGAGGAGCCGAGTCACTCGTGTGGAGTAGTTGCTGGCAATGATCATGCCACCAACCAATGCCAGAATGTAGAGAGGAAACACAAACTGTAGCCAAGTTTTGACATAGGTTGTCAGTCCATCAAAAAAGCACATGGGTATGCCTAGATCCAGGTTTAGCCATGCTATGAAGGCACTGAAGAATGCAAGAAGGGTGCTGGTATGAGATGTAGTTGGTGGTAGAAATGTGGTTTTGTTGGCTTGCAAGATGTTGGCAAAGAGAATAAGTCCATTTAGAGTCCCAACTGACACTGACATATTCAGTAGGGTAACCATGGTAACCAGAGTCACACCCATGAGAGTGAAGAGGCTGATGGACACGAGGTAGACATTAGAGCAGGTCTTACACTCTGAGGATCCCAGGACCATACTGAGACCTTCACGGCAGCTGCCACAGAGAACTCCTGATCGCTGGTGCTGGCATTGAGTGTTTGGATACTCTGCAGTGATGTTGATGTCTTTTGATTGGCAGTAATCAAAGGGGCAGTGAGGGTGGATGAGGATGGAAGAGTTTGTGTAATTGGGTAGTCCAATCCAGTAGGGGGTAGGTCTCAGAATGAGAGCAGTGCCATTGGAGAAGAAGCAAGTGTCAATGTTGTTGTCCTGCAATATCTGGTGACAGACACATTTCCCTCTCACCAGTTGGAAACCAACTGGACAGGGCAGTAGACTCACCTCCACAAACACTGGGATGTGGAAGAAACTCACATAAACAGTGCTGTAGTAGATGTTAAGATTTTTCCCTTCCCACCCAGTTTGTTCGTAGTCCACAATAGCTTGTACCTCCGCTGGTTTCAGGTTTAATAGCTGTGAATCGCAGCTAGAGAAATCTGCTCTTTGTCTTTCTCAGAAACGACAGAGTACGTTACATCTTTGCACGCTGTTTCTCTTATCTCCTGAGCCTCATCAAACTTGCTCCCAAACAAATTCTCATTAGACACACTGCCTGAGCCCTTGGCAATCACTGATCCTGGTACTGTGCCCAGACCGTATCCCACTATGACCAGAGAGAGGTTAAAGTGCTCTCCAGGGTGGACTGTTATGGTATTCAGGACTTTGTAACAGTCTGGAATGCCGTTCTCACAGAAACATACTCTAGTGGGGTCAGAGGTAAAATTGGAGAGATCTGAGGAGTCGTTGAGTCCATTGTAATGAAATAGCTCTGATCCATGAGGGACGGGACACTTGGCACAAAAATAGCTCAATGATGAGTCACATGGCACGCAGGCGGATGTGCGACCTCCATAGATGGCGTTGCCAGCCCTACCTGCCTTGTTCTGGTTGAAAGTGAGTGAGAAAAACTGGCAAATATCGAACGAGTTGTCTGGCATGACTTGAATGGAGCAGATATCAGCAAACCTATACTTTCCATTTCCCTCTTCTTTGAGTCCTATTCCTGCCCGTGGTTCAGAGATGTAAATTGCACCACCCAGGAACTGGGCATGATTGCTGGTAAAGTCAACCGTTGCGTTTGGAGATATGTACATGACCGAGGAAATGAGAGTCAAGGCCCCTCCATTAGGCGCATAATTATCTGAAAATGATGCCGTGTTAGTAATGAACAGATCACTATTCCATTACATACATCCCCCCAGTCAGTCCTCCTCTGTTCCCCACTACTTCAAGGTTTCCGCCGAACACTACCGTAGATGTAACGATTGTTTGAGCTCCGAAATCACTGATACTGTTGTTTGCTATTCTCACTGTCCCATTGAAAATAACAGTTGAAGTCTCAAAACGAAGTAAATAATAATCACTTTTGTTATCCAACACAGCCAGTTTTGAATCCGATGACATTGTACATGATCCATAGGAGAATGCAAAAATACGACTGTGACCGTGCATAGTATTATGTCTCATGTAAAACACTGACTCATTTTCTATTTTGGCCTTTGTCCTAAGACACCAGAACCCAGCACTTATATCTGTCATTATATTGTTGGTAAACTCAAGAGACGATTCCTTAATGTCCAAGTGAGTGTCCTGATTACAAAAAATACACGAGTCTTTGTACATTTCATTATGTGCAAACACTAATGATTGCTTCTGAAGTGTGAGGTTTGTAATAGCGCTTCCCATTAATATTCCACCCTGACGGCAGACATTATCTTTAAAGAGGACCGCTCCAGCAATTAGAACAGTAGTAGAGTGGTATGATTTCAATAGAGTGCTTTCCTCGTCTGCTAGCAAGTTATTGGTAATTGCAAACCAAGATTCATTAATGTCCAATCTTCCCATGTGATTTTCAAATGTATTTGACCGGTTGTGCATATTATTCTGTGTAAAGTTGACTTTTGATTGCTTCTCAAATGTGATGTTTGCATGGAAATTTGATATTAAAGTGCTGCCATGACACTCATTCTCCTTAAGGAGCAATTTTCCTGTGCTTACAACAGTAGTCATAGAGTCTTGGCACCGCAGTACATAGCTTTCATCTTTCACCAAGTTGTTGGTGACAAGGAGAGAAGAATTATTAACTTTCAATAATCCCTTCTGATGGTTAAACAAAATGTAAGAACGATTGTAAATCTGGTTGTGGGTGAAAGTAACAAAGGATCCCATTTCCACTTTGATGGATGTTTCTTTGGTTTCCATGATTGATGAGAAAAGTTGACATTCATTCTCTTCAATTAAGAATTTGCTTGCACTCATAAAGATGTAAGAGTCCTCATAAACTAGTCCCCTGCTTATATTTACCACTGAATTGTTTGTAATAACCAATGAGGATTCATACACATCTAATGAGGCTCTTTTATTGAGGAACAAGAATGACTGCTGGTGTATCTTATTGTGCGTAAAGTTAAGAAATGATCGCTTTTCCAATTTTGTGTTTGTTTCAATGTTCACGGTTAAATATGAGAGGTTTTTACACTCATTTTCCTCAAACAGCAGGTATCCTGCACTAAAATCAAAGGTAGAGTTGAAGCAAAATAACAACAGAGGGGAACTTTCGTCAGACACCGAGTCGTTGGTTATGACCATGGAAGATTCATTAATCGCACTGTAAACAATTTGTTCTCCTCCACTTACACTGTTCTCTCTAAATGTTAGACTAGAATTGTTGACTTTAAAGGTTGAATTCACCATATACAAAGCAGAGCTATCACATTTGGTGATATTAAACCTCATAAACATAATCTCCGAGTTTTCCTCAATAAAAAACTGGGTCCTATAAGCCATCAGCCCATGTTGTGAGTTATCACCACGGAAAAGGACTTTACTGCCTCGGATGTGAAGGTCTAGGTCTTGGACAGTGAGTGAGCTTTGGTTCACCGTTAATCTCTCTCTCACAGCCACATGTCCCCCTTCAAGGTGAGATGTGCAGTTAACCACATCAAGGTTTATGATTACGACATCAGCATTCAATGACACTATGCAATAGCTATTGTTAGTTAACTCAATCAGGGCGGATGTTGGTTTGTTTATCATCATAGACGTTTCTCTACTGTTGTCATTCAGTGTCAGATGAGGGTTCACATTGTTCGTTGGATCCTCATAGTTCTGGTCAGTTGGAAAGGCAATGACAGCCAGAGCCAGTACTGGAGAATTTTCAATACGAACTCTGGAGAGAAGCACATTTGTGGAAGCCTCAATGAGTAGTGAAGTCGCAAGTGGTGGTGGTGATGACATGTCATGAGACGGACGTCTTTGTACGACGTACTCTAACAAGTGGATTGGAATGGTAGAATCACATCGTCTAATTGTAAGTCCAGTCAGTGTGACATTGGTGGATTTTTTGAGGTGGAGGCCAAAGGTGGACTGTGGGGAGCACTCAATAAGACTGCCACTTTCTCCACCAGATATTGTCAAGTTGGACACATTCTCAATGACTACAAAACCATTACTGTCATCTACACTGAATTCCGCTTCACTCAATACGATGAGTCGGTTTGGGCTAATGATCTCTTGTAGTTGCCAGAAGTCATCAGGTGAGACATGGCAGGTTCCTCCTTCACACAGAGACTTTGTTTGGTTGGACTCAATGCAGATTGTGAGCTGCAGAAGCAGCACCAGGATACATCTTGTCACCTTCATGGCCAAAATCTGTATTAGTGCGGGAAGGAAATGAAGGCAGTAAGACCTAGCGAAAAGAGTTTTATGTCGACATTATGTATGCCATTGCTAATGCATGTCGCTAATCACCGAACCGACGGTGCTTTCAAACTCGGCAGTAAGACACTAACAGACCCACCCTTAGCTATAGAGATAGACATCTGCATGAGGAATAGCTACTAATATATCAAAAGCTAAATCTTTCTTGGAGCAAGAAAAACTCTTTGTATGTCAGCTTATTGGACACTAGTGTTCTTTTGCAGTTTGCTTTGTGTTGCTTTAGACTTGCTACTCAGGGTTCCTGGGAATTGTTAAATTTTTTTTATAATAGTTTAGCACAGAAGCAAGGAATACGTGTAAGTAGCACTCAATTGCTAATACGAGACATGATTCCCATGAGAATTAAGATGACGTTTGAACAGAGAAAAAGAGGACTCAGAACATAGAGTACTATCAAGACTGTTCCACAATCTAATAGTTGCAGGAACAAACGAGTGGTACAGGAGTGGGAATTGTTTTTGGTGTATAATTAGAGGCGTTTCATGTACAATTATTAACAACAGACATGCATTCCTTCATGTACAGACGCATTCTCCTCAGCTGCAGTATAATTATACATTGACTGCGGGTATTTCTGTAGCCAATACCAAAGCAGTATGTGTAAGCAGACCTCCTCATTTAGTGAGAGATAATAGCTCATTCCTACACACACAAACTACACCAGCACCTATGCTCACCACTGGTGTAGTAACTGCAAATTTGTTTGCTTTTTTAATGTCACACGAACCTCCTTAGCTGTGTATTGGGAAAACAGAGGATTGATTATTCCAGTCTCATGCATCTGGGTGAATTGAAGTGTAGGAAAGATAGCTACCCATCTCATGTGTATATTATTATACACATTGCAGTCAGACACCTTTTTCGAACAACAGATTATCACGATATTACAGCGACAATTATTATCTCTAGCGTAACATTAGGTGAATTCTCTTCTTATCACTCTAAACTTCCTGTTACCTGGTGGCCAATATCTCCAGTGTTTTTCTGGTATATATATACCTTATAGGTGTAGATGCGACGGCAGTCCATACAGCTGGAGGGAGGGACCGGGAAACACGTCTTCCCCGCCGCAAGGGAGCGGCAAATGCCAACAGACAGAGCTCGCAGGGACAGCGTCTCCCTTCAGAGAGGACCCGGCAAACACGCAGTTGCGAGGGCACCGCGTGTAGCGCTCCCTGTGAATGCTCACTAACGGGTGTAGTTGGGTCGCTCCCGCTCGCCAATAATGCATCTAATAGTAGTAGAGGAAGTTTATGTACTGGAAATTCTCGGACGCAATGAATAATCCTGGACGATAGCAAATTATTTTTACCCCGGACTAGCTAGCTACCTCTATGGCCGCAAAAGATTGGAAATTCTAGGCGAGCGAGCGGAGCGAATACCCCGCCGAAGCGTAGCTATAACTTGCTACAGCTACGTACGTCTGCAAGTTGTCCGACTCCTTACCAACACTGTGAACAATTTTAGTAGAGAAAGGCCGATTATCAATGTGAGTATTATATGGAAATCCAATTTACACATAATTTGCGTCTTTGGTAGGTCAGTAGCTAAAATAATTGCTTGGTAACTGCTCGAGTAATAGCCTGCGCTGACAAAGTTACAGTGTTCTTTGTCGTCTGGGAACTCCGCATGCCCAAAGCTAACCTACTATCGGTTTTCCAGCAGCATAAACGACCATTCTGCGCATGCGCATTACGATTGCGTGATGCGTCAAACCATAATTATGCGCCTGCGCAAAACTTATGAGATGACCGCACCATCTCAAACCAATCCGGCTAGCCGATCGCCATTAGCCAGTCAGTAGAAGATTGTGGTCTACTTGTGTTGTGTGAGCTACAGCTGATCTGGACAGGCATCGCTGGAGGTGGTTTTGAAGAAGGCCTACAACGCGAGGTACGGATTCAGTACGTGTTGTGAGTCGTCTAGCTAGCTCAGTTAGCTGTGTAAAAGGTAGCGTGTAGAGCTAGAGCCAGCAGTAGACCAAGACGCGTGTGTTGCCTACAATCGTTGTAGTGAATACAGTTACCGATAGGTACGTATAGTATGTACGTATATTGACCGGCAGACTGGATCGCTTCGACTATAAATTTACATTTGTGGTTGCATCTGCGCATTGGGACGTTTTTCTATATAAACTGCCTCACGTGTTTTCTACGCATTGGAACTTGTCTTGTGCAACGTGTTGTGCAATTAAAAGGCTGTCCAACTAAGTCGTGTTTGAAAACATGTACGTACATTGTGTGGGAATAATAGGAGCTTTCATAGGAATTGAGGAAAAGAATATAGGGCAAAAACAAGGAATAATCCGCACAGGCCTATATACTCCACGGGCCAAGGAATTTCAGCAGCCGAGTGGTTGCGGTGATGAATGCGCTATAGTACTAACGCGCGTGCGCGAACACACGTACTTTTTGGATGGTACTTGCAGAGCCTGCGGAGCAAGCCCGCTTGACTCAAAAGCTCGTAGACCCCTGCAAGACTTGCCAAAACCGATAGGAAGCTCACAAAAACGTCATTTCCAGTCACACAAACGAGCTTATTACATGGCGCTGTAGAAGCTTGAGTGACAGAAAACCAACAGCCTTGTCGATCGCTTGCTCTAGCTTGCTCTAGCTCCATTACTATAAAAACGTGACGTTCTCGCAGCGCTATCCGGACCCTGTGCCGTTAGTAATTGCATACCAACACCTTTTCCAGCATTCCAGCCTTGGCCTGTGGAGAGGCATAGTTATTACCAGACTCTTCTCTCCCTCCCTGGCGCATGCGCTTACGCGTGCGCATATATTTTGCGAAGGGTCTGGGCACCAGACTACTCGTTTCCAGGCTTACTTTCTGTCTACAATTTTTCTTGAGCACTAAAGGAGGCACAGACTTTCCCGAACTAGCGTTCTTTACGCAGTGCGTTTACTCACTGCTTGACTCGGCAGAGAAGGACGACTGACCGCGGTAGTTTTTAGGCGGTTCATAACCATCTCATCTGCGTACTTTTCGCTAAGGACGTCTGCAATGGTGCAATCGTCGAAGAGAACGAGCGTTCGGTCCGACCGACCTGGCACCTAAAAATGGCAGTGGGTCCACAGCCGTGCCCAAATATGGTCCGAAAACTATGACGCAATCCGTTACCATGGTATAAATTAGTTATACCACTCCTACGTCGGGTGTTTCCGCAAATACCCTCAGGAATGTATGATAATTCCTCGGGTTGCGCCCTCGGGATTATCAACACATTCCTTCGGATATTTGCTATAACCCCCTCGTAGGGGTGGTATAACTACTACATACCACCCCTATTACACCCCTTGTGTCAGTGTTGTGTCGAGTATAGCTACTCAGAGTAGTGACCATATTTACTTCCAGTTCTTCATTGTTCCCACTTAAATCAGCAACTCCGAAGTTCATTCATACGCCGAAAGAAACAGAAAGAAAGCTAGTTGGCCATGTCAAAATGTTTGTGCTGTTTATTTGGACAAAAGACTAGTAGCCCAGACCAGCATGAAGAAGAGCCTGAAGAAAAGCAAGCTGGCAAGTCTAACACTGCTAAATATATACCAAGATGAGTCAAAATCTGGGATTGATGAAAGCCGTAATCTACACAGAAAAAGACCATTATCAGCATCAGCGATTAAGTCGAAATCTAAAAAACCTCAAAATGAAAAGAGTGAAATCACCACCTGCACAACTCTTGCAAGAAATCCTCATCAGGGAATACCACAACAAACACTCTCAGATAAAAGTGCTAGCGACAGTGCAGAATCGGTGTATAAAACACCTCCGACTAGCAGACGCCCGTCAGCCAGTATCCATCCTCTGATCAAAGTGACAAGGGTAGGAACAACAGCTACTGCTCCCTCTCCCACTTCAACTCTCCCACATTCACTCAAGTCAGTAGCATCTCCACTATCTTATATGTCTCTGCTGCCGAACCAACATGAGATACTGAAAGCAGTCAAAGATTTAAGTGAAAAGCTGGATGAAGTGCAGAGTCAACCGAATTGTAGGAACCCTGGTGGATCTCTTTTACCTCAAAACGTTCCTGTCAGCCCCAGTGTTATCTTGGAACTATCGAAACATGTGGCAAAACCACAGTGGAAGTTTCTTGCAAGGAGGCTTTATCTCCCTGATCACGACATTGACCAAATAGAGGCTAATCATAGGGAGAATATCCAGGAGCAGAGCTATCAGAAGCTTCTGAAATGGATCCAGAGCAGTGGTGGAGGGTCTTACCAGGAACTTGGCGAGGCTTTGAGAAAGCAGTTTGGGCAGCAGCTTTACTCTGACTTTGTGAAAATAGTCAGGGAGTCTGAAGAACAATAACCAACTTATGTAGCTAGTGTGAAACAAGGAGGTTATCATTAGCACTTCTTTAGTGTTTGTGTGTATATAGCTTCCAATTATAATATTGTAGTCAGTGTAGTTTATCTTGTTCATGTGCCCATTTATGCTGATTGTAGTGAGTAATGAGAGGGAGGAAACGTTACTCTTACTCATAGCGAAAGTAGAGTTGTTGCCTGGAAACCAAGCCTTCCCCGTTTCTAGTCACGAGACATTGACCAGCAGTGGATAATTCATACATGGGAGTGGCTGTGAGGGGACGCAATGCCAGAGTTAACTACTATGTGGGGAAAGGTGACGCAATTTTTTTCCGGCTTATTTGTTACCCTTCTTAACAGTACACTTTGTCTTGAAGCCAATTAATTGGGTAGCCATTTGATTTATTGAGACAATACTCCTGACG
>CASHTH010000771.1:0-17597 GCA_030341885.1 Geodia barretti | reverse complement strand
CTTCCGGTCTCCGCCGGCCTGGCCATCAGATCCGTCATCGCCCGGACGCTGCAATGCGTCCGGGCGATTGCTTTTGTAGTGCCGACTTCAAAGCTCCGTCATCATCGTGGCGCCGCGGTGCCAGGGAAGTAAACCGTTCCGGGGCCGCTATCGTCATCCGACACGATTGCGGGAACGGGCGGTAATTCCCGGCGATGGTGTCGTCGATTCGGTGATATCGGTTCGCGTGTTTCCATGCGTTGGGGACACATTTTACGTAATTTAGCGAACGTCCCTGTTACGTATTACGTAATGCAAATTGACTATATCATCGTTTATCATACTTTTGACCTCTCGGTATTCGCTCTTTATACTTCGCGCGTCGTTGCGCCCATGGCGGTGACGGTCATATCGCTATCGTTTCTGGGAGGGAACAAATTGGTTAAACCTACGATCCTTTTCGCCCCCGCCGCGGCGTTGCTGCTGGTGATCGGCATCGCGTGCGGCGGCGCCAATGAAACGCCGGCCGCGTCGCAGTCGTCCGAGCAGCAACAAACCCAAACGGGTCAGCAGGCTCCGGCCGCCGCTGAACCCACCGCATCCGAGCCGCCCACAGCCATTCCCACGGTTGTGGCCACGGCCACCCCGAGTCCCACCAGCACGCCCACCGCGGCCCAGGAAACCGAGACCGTGGGTGGTCGCCTGCGTATCGCGACCATCCCGCCGGTGCAGCAGTTGACCGGCAGCTGGCTTGGCACCACCACGTCCGCCAACACGCAGGTGCGACCTTCACCGACCCGTTGGTGCACACCGACCGCTTTGACGGCTCTCTCGTGCCCGGCCTGGCCTCCCGCTGGGAGGCCAACGAAGACGGCACCCAGTGGACCTTCTACCTCCGCGACGACGTGGAATTCCACGGCGACTGGGGTCCATTCACTGCCCACGACGTGCCGGCCAGCGCCCGGTTCATCGTCCGGGATGACGCCATCGCCACCGACACTGGTCTCTTCCGTGGTCTTTTCGTCGGCAAAAATGACGACGGCTCCGCCAAAGACGACGACGAACTGTTCAGCAACATCGTTGCGTTGGACGACCACACCGTCCAGTTCAACCTAATTACTCCCAACTCTCTGATGGACTTCTTCGCCGGGGCGCAGCAGGGCAACCTGTTCATGTACTCCAAGGCCCAGCATGAAGCCGAGGGTATCGAACAACTACAGGCGAAGCCTGCCGGCGTCGGGCCGTGGGTTTTTGAAGAGCGCCAGGTGGATGTCAATATCCTCTACTCGCGCAATCCTGACCACTATCGCCGCTCCCCATTCTTCGCGGAGATGGAGTACGTCCTGATCCCCGAAGAAACCACCCGTTTGGCCCAGCTGACCACCGGGCAGGTGCAGATCGGCGAAATCAGCCGTGAACTGCACCTCGACGCCCAGGGAGCCGGGCTCACCGTCCTCCAGAGCGAGCTGCCCTCCATCCAGGTCGCCTTCATCATCGGCGGCGTGTACAACCCCGAGGAAGCCGGCCCCTGCCTCACTGATGACGTCGAAAACTGTTTCTACCAGGCGGGCGAACCCCACCTGAACCCCAAGGTCCGTGAGGCCATCAACCGGTCCATTAACCGCGACGAGATCAACCAGCAACTCTTCGGAGGCATCGGTCGTCAGCACACCGTTTGGGGTTACCACCCCGCCCTTCCGGGCTACAACCCGCGCTGGACCGAAGAGTTCGACGACAAGTACGGCTTCGACCCTGATCTGGCCGCACAGCTGCTCGAAGAGTCGGGCCACAAGGGCTACAAGCTGAACCTGCTGCTCACCGAACTCCCCGGCGTGCCCGAAATGATCCCCATGGGCGAAGCCGCATTCTCCTACCTCACCAACATTGGCATTGACGTCGAAACCGAAGCCATCAAGTGGTCCGACTACCGCGCCAAGTACTATCGCCCCGGGAAGACCCACGGCACCCTGGCTGCCAGCCGCGGCACCTATCGTCCCGCCGACATCACCCTCCGGTTCTACAACCGCAGCGGCGACGCCGGTTTCTGGCGTACTTCCGTCGATCCCATGACCGACGTGCTGTACGACAAGGCGACCCAGAGCGTTGACCCCGAGGTCAAAGCCCAGGCCCTCCGTGACCTCGGCGACCTCAAGTTCGACCTCTATTCCGAGGTCCCCATCGTCTGGCTGCCCGCGCAGGTCGTGGTCAACCCCGCCGAGATCGGCGAGATGGCCTGGCCCGGCAACATCAACGCCAGCTTCACCCACACCGAGTACATCACGCCGGCCGCCAACTAGGCCGCAGGAAACTACGGTACAAAAACTACGGTACAATTTGTAGGGGTCGCCTCGCGCGGCCCCTACATACGATAACAAGGTAGCTCACCGTGCAGCGTTACATCCTCTACCGCGTCGGTCAGTCGATCCTCACCCTGTTGGTGTTGACCGTGATCGTGTTTTCGTTGGCCCGTCTCTCGGGTGACCCGCTGGACGTGTTGCTCCCGCTGGAAGGCCACCAACGAAGACGCTGAGCGCCTGCGCGCCGCCTGGGGTCTCGACCGGCCCGTGCACATCCAGTATTTCACCTTCCTCGGCAACGCCCTCACCGGCGATTTCGGGGACTCCCTCCGGGTCCGTGGCCGCAGCGCCATCAGCCTGGTGCTGGAACGCCTTCCCAATACCGCGGCCCTGGCCGGTGTGGCCATCGTGGTGGCAATCGGAATTGCCGTCCCTATCGGCGTCATGTCGGCGGTCAAGAAAGATACTCCCTTCGACTACGTGGGCAAGGTCATCGCCCTGTTCGGCCAGTCTCTGCCCGCCTTTTGGCTCGGCCTGATGCTGATGTGGGTATTCGCCGCCCAATTGGGCTGGTTCCCGGTGTCCGGCAAGGAGCAGGGCGCCCTGTCGTACATCCTGCCCGCCATTGCCATCGGTTGGTTCCAGGTGGCCGCGCTCATGCGCCTGGTGCGCTCGTCGATGCTGGACGTGCTCGACTCGGAGTACGTCAAGCTGGCCCGCATCAAGGGCGTCGTGGAGTGGAAGGTGATCTGGAAGCATTGCTTGCGCAACGCCGCCATCGCCCCCTTCACCTATTTTGCCCTCATCATCGGCTCCCTGATGGTCGGCTCCGTGTCCATCGAGTTCGTCTTCGCCTGGCCCGGTGTCGGCCGTCTGGCCGTGGATGCCGCGGTAACCAAGGACTTCCCGGTGGTGCAGGCAGTTGTAATCACCTTCTGCATGGTCTATATCGTCGCCAATCTGCTGGTGGACATCGCCTACGCGTATGTCGACCCCAGGATCCGCTTCAGCTAGGAGAAAGCCCCGTATGGCTGCCGAAACACCCGTCGCCAGCCCACCGATCAGCGATGCGTTGGCGGAAGCCGACGCCCAGCAATCCGGAAAGATCGTCAGTGTCTGGCGGGAAGCGCGTCGTTATCCCCTGTTCCCCATCGCGCTGCTGCTCATCGTATTGGTGGTTCCAGCCATCGCCGCCGACTGGATCGCCCCCCATGATCCCAAGATCGGCAGCCTGTCCGCCAAGCTGACCCCTCCGATTTGGATGGAAGGCGGCAACTCCGAGTACCTCCTCGGCACTGACCGCGTCGGCCGCGACATCCTGTCCCGCATCATGCACGGCGCTCGGGTATCCGTCGTCATTGCCGCCGTCGCCATCTGTATCGCCGGTGTCGTGGGAACCTCAACGGGTGTCATCGCCGGCTATTGGGGCGGGTGGGTTGACGCCCTGGTGATGCGGCTGGTGGACATTTCGTTGTCCATCCCGATCATCCTGTTGGCCCTGGTGATCGTCGCGGCCACCAAGCCCAGCATGGCCACGGTCATCACCGTGCTCGTCCTGCTCATGTGGTCCCGCTACGCCCGTCTCGTTCGCGGCGAAACCCTGGCGGTTCGGGTGCAGGACTTCATCTCCCGCTCTCGCGTTTCGGGAGCGTCGCATCGCCGGATCATGTTGAAGCACGTCCTGCCCAACGTGTTCAACAGCGTGATCGTGCTGGCAACGCTGAACGTTGGCTTCGTCATCATCCTGGAAGCCACGCTGAGCTTCCTGGGCGCCGGCATCCCGCCGCCACAGCCTGCCTGGGGCCTTATGGTCGCCGACGGTCGGGTGCTCATCGCGTCGGCCCAGGGCTGGTGGGTCTCCCTCTTCCCCGGCCTCGCCATTATGCTGGTCGTGCTCAGCATGAACCTGTTGGGCGACTGGCTCCGGGACCGCCTCGACCCCAAGCAGCGGCAGGTGTAGTCCGGCGCTAACCCGCCCGCGGTGCTCTGGGGCGCAACATCAGCTGCAGGTCTTGCTCGGCAATGCTGATGACACCGTCCGCGAGTTGCACCAATTCATGGGCGACGCCCTGATTTCGGGGCGTCGCCACTATGACCCGAGCCCCGAAATCCTGCGCGGTCCGAACGGCTTCCGCCAGGTCGCGGTCGCCAGCGAAAAGGACCGGGGTGTTGTACGCCGGGCGCTGCGCCAGTCGCACTATGTCCAAAGCAATCAACGTGTCGACACCCTTCTGCTGGCGAACGGGGCGGAATTGCCAACGGTGGTGAAAAGCGTCCAGCAACCGTTGGGGTTCCAGCCCCAGGTCTGTGGCGGTTTGCCGCAATGCATTTCGGATCAAGGGCTGGATTGGATTGGGGTGTTCCGCAATATGTCCCGTGCGAAGTTGGATACCATGAGTGCGCCCAATGGCGTCCAACAAACTTCTTTGACCCGCATAATCATGGTGAGAAGGGTCAAACGCTCCGTCGTACCAGTAGGCTCGCAGGAAAGATGCTCCGCCCAGCTCCTCGTGCCCCAACCGGCGAAGCCAGTTGACAACCTCCGCAGCGTTGGGATTGAGCGCTGCCGCACGTTGTTTCAGTGCGGTGGCTCCGGCAGCCCGCAAAAACCCGACATCCACAAATCCAACGAAGGTTTCAGATGTCATCCATGACCCCACGAAATAAGGGCCCCGAAGGGCCCTGGCTAGCCGGCCCATCTGGGCCGCGCAACTAATCGGCCTCAATGGGCTGTTGTTGTCCAGCGATTCTGTCAGTTTAAATGGAAAGCGACTTTGTCAGTCTGAACGGTTGATGGCTGGTTGAAATGATCCGCTGACGCCACGGTTGATGGGGAGATTGGTCGGCTGGGTCAGGGAGCGGGCGTACTTGCGGACAGTGTTGCGGTGTACGCCCAGTTGACGTGAGATCTCTCGCAGGGATAGACCCTGGGCCTGGGCCTGCTGCACCGCCTTCCAGAGGGCCAGCTGTCGCGGGGTGAGTTCCCGGCGGGATGGAGGTTCACTGTGATGGTTCTCGACCGCCGGTTCCTCGACGACGGGATCGGGCTCCAGGTTGGCCAGGTGTCGCAGCTGGGGTTGGCTGACGCGATGATTGCCCAGGCGTTTCACGATGCGGCCGATTTCTGGGTTGGGAGCCAGAGCGCCGTGGGAAGCGCGCAGTGCACCGGGTCGGGGCGGCGCTGGCCGGCAGGGGATGATCTCACCCTCATGGCGTACTTGGAGGCGGCCATCGGTGTGTTCGAGGACTTCCACCTGGACACCGGCGTAGCTGGGACGCTCCCGGCTGGGCAGCAGTTGCAGGGTGCGCCACTGGTACTTGACCGTGTTGTCCCGAGCCACCTTGCGGGTGCGCTTGAAGCAGAGGATTTCGTCCAATGCCCGCTTTCCGTGCCACGGGCGGTAGGCAGGCTCCGGCAGATCGGCCGGGACAGCAAACCGTGTGTTATAGCGAGGCAGGAAGTCCCTGAGCACGGCATTGGCCTGGTCTATGGTGCTGGCGCCGGCGAGACGCAGTTCGGTCACCAGCCGGTCCTGAAAAGTGCCGGCGGCCCGTTCCACACGGCCTTTCGCTTGCGGCGACCGGGCGAAGATCTGCTGGATGCCCAGTTCCACCAGGGCCTTGCTGAAGTGAGTGGCTTCCACCGGCAGCTTGACGTGCTTGGGCTTGCCGGAGAACTTGAACACGCCGTGGCGGTCGCTGTACAGGGCGATGGGCAAGCCCCAGCGCTCGATCAGTCCCCGCATCAGGGTGAAGTATCCCCGGGTGTCCTCCTCGGGACTGAACACCGCGTTGACCACGGCGCTGGTGGCGTCGTCCACCGCCAGCAGCAGGGTGAATTGGGGACCGTTATCGCCCAGCCACCGGTGGAAACTGCCGTCGATCTGCACCAGCATCCCAGCCTGGGGCATCCGCTGCCGCCGCACCCGATGCTTGGGCGGACGCCGGTGGCGTGGGCTGGGAATGCCCGCCCGGGTCAGAATGCGCCGCACGGTGGGCCGGCTGAGGTCGATGCCCTCTCGGTCCCGGAGCAACTCGGTGAGGTGGGTGTGGTTGGCGCCAGCGTAGGTGGTGCTGGCCAACTGGATCACCGCGGCTGCCTCATCGTCAGAAACAGCGTTGCGGGGTCGGCGGCCTCGGTTCCCGTGGGCCAGTGCGGCGGCGCCCTCCTTGCGATAGTCCGCCAGAATTCGCCAAGCATGGCGTTCACTCACCCCCAGGATCTCGGCAGCCTGGGCTACCGGTAGCTGGTGTTCCAATACTGAGTTGAGCACGTGAAGTCTCGTCTGTTCTAGCTGGTTCAATGTCAAGTCCTTCATAGACTGACATTGTCGCTGACCAGTTAACTACTGACCGAATCGTAGACCATCGACAAATGGGCCGCTCATCTAATGTCCCAACGGGACATCTAAAATATAGCGGCCTCTGACCAAACTTGCAAACACTCGGACGCACTATTCACGCCCGCCTTTGCTCAGCCCGTTCAACAGACACTGGTCATGGTGAGCATGCCGGATCCTGAAGACAGCGGAACTTCGCATCACCGAGTTCTCCCGGCGCACCATTAATCAAGAGTATCCTGTGCATCGCGTTCGTCTTGACCATCCGGGCTGACGTATGACCACCAATATTTGAATCTGCGCCCGCGTGCACGGGTGTCCCGGTAGTCCGGCCGGCCCAATGGCGCCCAGCCTATCCGACCTTTACAATAGCCTTGCGTTCAAAGCGTTCAACCTCACTTAGGAGCCAAACCATGCAACTCGGAGCCATCTTCCCCCAGACTGAAATCGGCGCCGACCCCATCGCCGTCAAGGACTTCGCCCAGGCCGCCGAGGCCCTGGGTTACGAGCACCTGTTGGTCTTCGACCACGTCCTCGGCGCCGACCACACCCAGCGCGCGGAGTGGAACCGTCCCTACAACAAGGACGATATGTTCCACGAACCTTTCGTGATGTTCGGCTACCTCGCCGCCCTCACCGAGAAGATCGAGTTCTGCACCGGCATCATCATCCTGCCCCAGCGCCAGACCGCCCTGGTCGCCAAGCAGACTGCGGAGGTAGACGTCCTCACCAACGGCCGCCTGCGCCTGGGCATCGGCGTGGGCTGGAACGAGGTTGAGTTCGAGGCGTTGGGCGAAAACTGGGAGAACCGCGGCCGCCGCTCCGCCGAGCAGGTCGAGGTCATGCGTATGCTCTGGACCCAGGAGGTCGTGAACTACGAGGGCCGTTACCACAAGATCACCCACGCCGGCATCAATCCCCTGCCCGTGCAGCGGCCCATCCCCGTCTGGTTCGGCGGCGGCGCGCCCCAGGTCGTGCGGCGCATCGCCCGCACGGGTGATGGCTGGTTCCCCCAGTTCCAGCCCGACGGCGCGGGCCGCGAACGCCTGGAGGAGATGCGCGAGCTGGCCCGGGGCTACGGGCGGGATCCTTCCGCCATCGGCGTCGAGGGCCGCGCCTCCCTGGCCGACAGCAACAACCCCGACGACTGGAACAAGCTGGCCGCCGACTGGAGCGACGCCGGCGCCACCCACTTCTCAGTCAACACCATGCGCGCCGGTCTCAAGGGCCCCGACCAGCACATCGAGGCCATCCGACGCTTCAAGGAAGCCGTCAGCTAGCCGGGCGACCTGCGGTCGCAAAGAATGCGTAGGGGCGAATGATCATTCGCTCCGGTTTCGCCTTGCCCGCCCGGCGCTGCCGGTCCCATTGGGTCGCCAGTTGACGCCGGAACACCCTCGAAAGAACAAGAGGAGCCATGCGATGACGGCGCCTCCGGCAATGGGAAAACTGCGATTGGCGAGAAAACCGATGACCTCTGATTGGGCGTATGCTGGGTATTGTCTGCCCACGATTCGTTGCGAAGCGCATACATTGTAGCCAATAAGGGATATATTCCGCATATAGTTAGCGCATTTGTTGTCGTTGCAGGATTCCGGTGAACCCCATCCCGGATCCACACTGAGGATACGAATTATGACCGACCAAGAATCCAACGTTACTCTGATCTGGGCAGCAGACCTGGTGCGGCACTCGGCTTTCCTGCGCCAGGAGATCGCCGGCATCGATTTCGGTGTGATGACGGATCTGACCGGATTGTCGGAAGACGGGATAGCGTCGGCTGTTCAAGAATTCGATCGCAGCGCGCAGGTAACCGCCCAGTTCAAACGCCTCGTCCATGGCATCCCGGTCGGTTCATTCGTCGTAACGGGAGCTGCCAAGGGCGTCAGCCGGCGAGATCGCAGGTGGTCCATCGGGCAGGTGGTGAGCGGATATGAAATTCCAACGCCTGAACGCCTACGACCGCCACACCATCAGGGTCAAGTGGGCCAGCCAGTCCTACTCGGAAGAGGAGCTGACACGGCTGATCGAGGTCAACCCGGGCGGCCGCCGGTCCACGGTGACCCCGCTGAGTGTCGTTTACGCTCCGGAACACGACGCCGGCGCGGTATAAGGGTTGGCTGGTACTCAGACCTTCCCCACCAACTCCTTCAGCGCCGCGTAGGTCCGCGGCCCCGTCTCGCCGTCGTCCTCGCCGGCGAAGATGTTGGCCATGAAGTCGGTGGCCCCGCCGGCGGCGAACTCCTCCAGCTGACGGCGCAGCGCCTCCTCGTTGCCGATCACCGCCACCTCCGACGGACCTTCCACGCCCTCGATGTCCAGCACCCGGCGGTAGTTCACCAGCGTCCCGTATCGTTCGTAGGCCTCCGCAGCCTGGCGTCGGCCGGTGGCCTCGTCGTCGCACACCGTCGTCGGCAGGCCCACGCACACGCGGGGCATGTCCCGTCCGCTGGCCTCCGCCGACTGCCCGATACGCGGCGTGATGTGTTCGCGGATCGTGCGTGGCCCCGCCATCCAGGTGATGGTCCCGTCAGCCCGTTCGCCGGCCAGCCGCAGCATGCGCGGCGCCAACGCCGAAATCAGCACCGGACACTTTGGCCGGTCCAGCACGTCCAGTTCCGCGTTCACGTTGTAGAACTCGCCGGAGAATTGCACCCGACCTTCCTCCATCAGCGGACGCAGCACCGACAGGTACTCCCGCACGTGCAGCGCCGGCCGGTCGTACGACAGCCCAAAGCTCCCCTCAATGCCCGGGCGGTGCGATGGCCCGAGTCCCAGCAGGAACCGCCCGTTGCTCGCCGCCGCCGTGGTCAGCGCGTGTTGCGCCATTGCAACCGGATGCCGGGGATAGGTCGGCACCACGCCGACCCCGAGTTCGATCCGGCTGGTCTGCACTCCCGCCAGCGCCAGCACCGTCAGCGCGTCGTAACCTCGCGCCGAAATGTGCGGCACCCAGAAGCTGTCGAACCCGTCCTCTTCCGCCTGCTTGATCCGCCCGATCAGTTCGTCAAGGCTCATCAGATCGGCCGTCGACGCTCCAACAAACACTCCGATACGCATTGTCGTCCTCCATGTGCCGGTTGGCGAGGCGATCCAACCCTGTTTGCGTTGTTACGCGGTCAGTATCCTCTCCGCGACTTCCCGCGCCTCGTCCCGCGTGCTCACGAAGCGGTCCGCCGGAACGCGGTGCAGTATGTTCAGCGCCCGCAGGTTCCGCTCCACGGGGCCGGAAAGCCCCATCACAATCGGTTCCGTGTCCTCGTCCAGCGCCACGTCAATCATCTGCTCCACCACCATGGCCGCGCTGTCGTCCATGTACGCGGTCTCGGTGAAGTCGAATATCACCACCTCGTGCTCCTGGATGTCTTGGCCAATGGTGCTAACCAGGTTGCTCGACGACGCCACCGAGAATCGCCCCCGCAGCGCGACCAGGCCCACCCGGGCGGAGAACGGGTCCGCGTCACTGGCGTCCAGTCCGGTCGAAAGGAAGCTCTGATCCAGCAGCGGCACGGACACGACGCTGTCCAGCTCCTGCCTCTCCAGCAGCCGCGCGCTGGCCATCCCCGCCGCGATCAAACCGATGGCGATCGCCGTCACCAGGTCCAGGAACACGGTCAGCGCAAGGTTATCACCATCACCAGCAGGTGCTCCCGCGGCAGTTGGTGTACCCGCTTCACGAACCGCCAGTCCATGATGTCCCAGCCCACCTTCATCAGGATTCCGGCCAGCACTGCGTGGGGTATCGCCTCCACGTACCGGCCCAGCCCCAGCACCAGCGCCAGCAGCACCCCCGCGCGGATCGCTCCGGACAGCTGCGTGTTGCCGCCGGACCGGATGTTCACCACGGTTCCCAGGGTCGCTCCCGCTCCCGGCAGTCCGCCGACCAGCCCGGCAATCATGTTGCCGATGCCCTGCCCGATCAGCTCCCGGTTGGGGTTGTGCCGCGTTCGCGTCAGCGAGTCCGCGATCAGTGACGTCAGCAGGCTGTCGATGGATCCCAGCAGGGCCAGTACCAGCGCCGGCTGCAGCGCGTTCAGGATGAACCCCACCGAGAACGCCGGGAACTGCAGGTCCGGCAACCCGGTCGGCACCTCCCCGATGATCGGCAGGTCGTTCAGCCACAGGATCCCCAGCGCACAGCCCACGATCATCGCCGCCAGCGGAGCCGGCAGGATCTTCCGGAATGGCCGCGGCCACAGGATTCCCACCACCAGCGTCACGGCCGCCACCGCCAGCGCGTGGAAGTTGACGTTGGTCACCGCGTTTTCCAGCGAATTGACCGCGCCGATCACGCCGCCCACGGCCACCGGCGACCCCAGGAACGGCGCGATCTGCACGATCATGATGATCACGCCGATCCCCGTCATGAACCCCGAAATCACCGAGTACGGCGTGTACGCCACGAACCGTCCGATTCGGGCGAGGCCCAGCGCCGCCTGCAAAAAGCCGGCCAGCATCACGATGGTGAACGCTTCCGCCAGGGTGTTCGCGTGGCTGGTTACGATCACCGCCATCGCGATTGCCATGGGCCCCGTCGGACCCGATATCTGCGACCGCGTCCCGCCGAATACCGACGCGAAGAACCCGACGGCTATCGCGCCATACATGCCGGCGGTCGGGCCCAGGCCGGACGCCACGCCGAATGCCAGCGCCACCGGCAGGCCGACTACCGTACAGGTCAGGCCTCCGAAGATGTCGCCGCGGAGATTGTCCAGACTGTAGTCGAACTTCACGACTTCAGCAGCGCGGATACCCGGTCCAGGATCTTGTGGCCCACTTCGTATTTCGTGAGCAATGGCAGTCTTTCAACTTCCATCTCGCGGTCAATCAGAACCACCCGGTTCGTGTCCACGCCAAACCCGCTGCCTTCTTCGGTAATATCGTTGGCCACTATCAGGTCCAACTCTTTGCGCCGCACTTTGTCCGCGGCATTCGCCTCCAGGTTCTCGCTTTCCGCTGAGAACCCGACCCGCACAAAATTCCCTCTGGCCGTCGCCAATATATCCGTCGTCTTCTCCAGGTCGATGGACATCTCGTCCGCGGCCGTCTTCTTTATCTTCTGTTCTGCCATCACCGACGGCCGGTAGTCCGCCACCGCCGCCGCCATGATCAGCGCGTCCGACATCGGCGTCTCCGCCAGCACCGCGTCGCACATGTCCTGCGCCGACTTCACCCGTATCGTCCGCACCAGCGGCGGATCCGGCAACGCCGTCGGCGCCGTCACCAGCACCACCTCCGCACCCCGGTCCCGCGCCGCCTCGGCCACGGCGTATCCCATCCGTCCCGAGGAGTGATTCGTGATCACCCGCACCGGGTCGATCGCTTCCTGGGTCCCACCGGCGCTTACCACCACCTTCCGTCCGGCGAAGTCTCCGTCCTTCCCCAGCGCCGCCGCGATGTACCCCAGGAGATCCGCCGGCTCCACCAGCCTTCCTATTCCCATCAGTCCGGACGCCAACCGACCCGGCGCCGGCCCGGCCAGGAACACGCCCCGGCTGCGCAGCCGCGTGATGTTCTCTTGCGTCGCCGGATGGTCGAACATGTTGGCGTCCATGGCCGGCGCGACCAGCAGGGGCGCCTCGGTCGCGATCACCGTCGTCGTCAGCGGATCGTCCGCCAGGCCCCCGGCCAGCTTCGCGATGCAGTGCACCGTCGCCGGAGCGATGACGACGATATCCGCCCACCGCGCCAGCGCGACGTGCTCCACACTGTGCTCCGAGTCCGCGTCGAAAGGTGTCCGTCACCACCGACCGGTGCGTCAGGCTGCGGAACGCCAGCGGTGTCACGAACTGTGTCGCGCCGTAGCTGAGGATCGTTTCGACGTGGGCCCCAGCCTGTACGAGTTTGCTGGCCAGGTCCAGCGCCTTGTAGCAGGCGATGCTCCCGGTCACCCCCAGCACGATGTTCTTGCCGGCCAGCGCGGAATCCATGTCAGCCCGCCCGGCTCATGCCGGCCGATGCGCCGGAGCTGGGGAGCCCCGCCGCGTTCTTCCGGTAGATGATGTCCAGCCCGACCAGCGTCAGTTCCTGGTTGATGTCGTCGAACACGGGCACATGATCCGAGATCACCGTCACCAGCCCGCCGGTGCCCACTACCCTGGCGTCCTCGCCGATCTCCGCCTTGAACCGCCCGACCATTGCCTCCACCAGCCCCGCGTACCCCAGCACGATCCCCGACTGCAACGACGTCGTCGTGTTCCGCCCCACGGCCTCCGCCGGCGCCACCAGCTCCACCCGCCGCAACTGCGACGTGTTGTAGTACAGCGCGTCCGCCGACAGGTTGATCCCCGGCGCGATGGCCCCGCCCAGGTACTCCCGGTCCCGGGACACCGCGTCGAACACCGTCGCCGTGCCCAGGTCCACCACGATCATTGGCGCGCCGTAAAGCTCCACCGCCGCCACCGCGTCCACGATCCGATCCGCCCCCACATCTCGTGGGTTGTCATAACGGACGGGCATCCCCAGGTCGATCTGCGACGTCACCAGCAGCGGGGTCACCCCGAAGAACCGTCGGCACAGGTCCTCGAACATCCCCGTCAGCGGCGGCACCACCGAGCAGATACACGCTGCCGTGATGTCCGTCGTCGCGATCCCCCGGAACTCCAGCAGGTTCTTCAGCAGGATCCCGTATTCGTCCGCCAGCCGCCGCGAATCCGTCGCCACTCGCAGCGTGGTCACCAGCCGCTCCGCCGGATTGGCTCCGTTCTCGCTCCCCCCGGTGGCACTCCCTTTGCGGAACACCCCAACGGTCACGGCCGTGTTGCCAATGTCGATCGTCAGCAGCATCTCAACCTAGTTATCCAATCAACTTCAACGTGTCATCTCATCGGCGGTATTATAAATGTCAACTCGCTTCTCCGCAAACTATTTTCAGTTCAAATCCCTAATATGAAAACGACAGGTTGTTATGGTGGGATGCCGGTAGGTGCGACGCTCGCGGCGCGCGTTCCTCATGGCAGCATCATGCCCGTGCGTTGCGCAGTTGGATGCCTTCCAGCCAGAACAGCAACTCCTCCGGTCCGAACCGCTCCCGTGGTAGCGCATAACGGGCTGCTCGGTACACCTGGGGTCGCGTGATCAGGGGCATCGGCTTCCCATCCTGCTGCCGGGTCACCACGAAAGCCCCGCCATGCAGGTACATTGAAATGTGATAATGCCATCCTGCGCAATGATGCCAGCCGGCAATGATGCCATCCCCGCCCGAGCACGGATTGCGTACTCGCCCAGCCGCACGACGCTGTTCCCGGCCTCGGACTCGGTTCGATGCGTCACCGGAACCACCCACGTGGCGAGGATCAACCAACCGGGTGTTCTCGGAAGCGTTTGGACAGATAGTAACGGCGTTCGCGGCCGTCCGGGTTCTGGCGATGACCGCCCAGAGGAAATCGCCAGGCTGGTGTCGACTTGTTACCCGCACCCGCTGGGCGCGGTAACGATAGGTGCGCGGCCCCTGGCTGCCCGCCGCGATCGTAATCTCCCGCCAGGCTGTTTCCGGCAACGCGACGCAACGCAACGCCGTGCTGGGCCACGGTTGGCCGCTCCTCCCGCCGCAATGCGGGTTCCAGGTAATGTGAAGGGTGCCCAAGTCGCCATTCTTCAACCCGAGTATCCTGGCCCCGAGTATCCTGACGAAGTGAAACCAGCACCACTCCCGATGATCTCCGTCCTGATCTAGCCAGGATGTTTGTGGTTACTTTGCGGCGGATCGTTTTCACGATCAACGCAGTGTGGCGGAATGGGGCCGTTGTAGCTGGGCTGTCCACAGCCTTCGGCCTGTTGCGATGTATAATCCCATCATCTCAACGACGCAGCCTCTGCCCAGTGCGTTCGTATCCTAATGGAGGCTATTCCCTATGGATTTTGGACTTGAAGGCAAACTGGCATTTGTGGGTGGGGCGAGCCGCGGTATCGGCAAGGCGATTGCCCTGGAATTGGCGCGCGAGGGCGCCGACGTGGTGGTCGGCTCCGCGTTCCATGCGACCTGGAACAACCGCCGTCCGAGATCGTCGAAACCACCGTCCGTCGCGCCATCCCCATGTCGTTGATGCACCAACCGAGAACAGGTGACCGCCCGCGTTATCAACGATGCCGCCGATACGCTGGCGGGCTGCACATTCTGGTCAACAGCGCGTCCTCCCGGGCGGCTCACCGTCGGCGACCGCCCCATTGAGGACCTGATCGACGAGGAACGATCCTCAGCGACTTCGACGTGAAGTTCGTGGGCGCGCTGCGCTGCTCCGGGCCGCCATTCCGATGCTCAAAGCACAGGGCTTTGGCCGCATCATCAACATCAGCGGCCTCAACGCACGCAACGCCGGCAACCTCAGCGGCGGCGCGCGCAATACCTCGCTGGTGCACATGACCAAGACCCTGGCCGCGCAGCTGGGTCAGTTCGGCATCACCGTAACTGCATCCATCCCGGCCCACCGCACCGAGCGCACGCCGAGCCTGCTGGCCTCCCGCGCCGAGCAGCTTGGCGTCTCACCGGAAGAGGCCGAGGCGCAGGACTTCTCTCCCGGCTCGGCCCGAGGCAACCACATCTGCCGCATGGTCGACGCCTCGGAGATCGGTCTACCTGACCGCCTTCCTGGCCTCGACAAGGCGTGGGCGATCACCCTGGCGAGTTGATCGCTGCCGGCGGCGGGACGGGCAGCGCGGTGTACTACTAATCGTGAGCGGGTTTCCCGGCGGCGGCGGCATAACTCACCGCCGCCGGGAATGAAGTAGGATGGAGATCCCCACTCCGGCTATCAGGCATATCCAGTTCATCATTCTGGGTATCTGGCCGGTCAACATATTGACCTTATGGGTAGGTGTCACAATTGGGCTTGGCACAGCACTCCACAGGAAATCATCGGGCTGTGGGAGTGGGGCGCCTTCGTTTCCTTTTCGCTGGGAGTACTGGCGGAATTGGGGGTCAGAATGTTTTTTGCTTTGGCGGAACGCAAGCGACGCATCGCGGAAGCCCGGGAGGAAGGGCGGAAAGAGGCTCGGAAGAGAGGCCGGGAAATGCTGATGATGCTCAACGCGGCGGCGCGAACCGATCCCGACCGCCTGCCTTCGCTGCTGCAGAGTATCAGGAGAAGTCCAGAACGGCTCGGCGAACGCATAGCGTTCAGGCGGCGATTATGACCAACTCCTCGGCTCCCCTCGCCGGCGTGCGCGTGGCGGACTTCTCCGTCCACGCCGCCGGCCCTTTTGCCGGCATGATCCTGGCGTCCCTGGGCGCCGACGTGATCAAGGTGGAATCGGCGGCGCGCCTGGACATCACCCGCCGCCCGCACGCCATGTACGGCAAGCCGCCGTCGTCCTTCGAGCAGGTCAATGCCAGCAAACGCTCTGTGACCCTCAACCTCAAGGAGCCCCGGGCCCTGGAGTTGGCCCATGACCTGGTGCGCATTTCGGACGTGGCGCTGGAAAACTTCCGCCCCGGCGTTATGGACCGGCTGGGACTGGGTTACCCGCAACTGCGAGAGATCAAGCCCGACATCATCATGGTGTCGCTGTCCTCCAACGGGCAGACCGGACCCGAGGCGAGCTACGCTGGATACGCTCCAATGTTTGCGGCGTTGGGAGGGCTCGGCTACCTCACCGGCTATCCCGACGGGCCGCCCGTCGAATTGCGCCACGCCATGGACCACACCGGCGGCATGATGGCGGCCTTTTCAGCCGTCGCCGCCCTGTGCGCCCACCGCAACCATCAGGTGGGGCAGCGCGCCGACGTCGCGGTGCGGGACATCGCCACCGCCTTCATGGGCCAGCTCCCTGATGGACAACCGCCATGAATGATCGCGATGCCCCGCGCATGGGCAACCGCGACGAGGTCATGGCTCCCCACGGGTGTTCCCTGCCGGGGAGAGGACCAGTGGGTGACCATCGCGGTCGCCGACGACAAAGAATGGCGCGCGCTCAAGAACGCAATGGGCAACCCGGGATGGGCCGACGCCGACGAGTACGGCGACGCCTTCCTGCGCTGGCAGAACCAGGACGCCCTGGAGCAGCGGCTGTCCGACTGGACGGCTTTCCGCACCGCTGGAGAGTCAGCGACCTGCTGCATCGGTTGGCGTGGCGGCGGTCCCGTCGCTGTCCGCCGACCAGCTGATGGCCGATCCGCACCTGGCCGAACGTGACGCTTTCCCACCACCATCCATGCCGAAAAAGGCGAGCAGCGGGCGGTGGCTCGCCCTGGCGTTTTCTCGCGGAAACGCCCACGGATGCCCTGCGCTGGACTCCCGAGCTGGGCGAGCACAACCGCGAGGTCTTCTGCGGCCTGCTGGCATGGACGAGGCCCGAACTAGCTATCCTGCAGCAAGCGCACGTCGTTTGGTAGGATGGGCGCCTGACGTCACTGGAGAGGTCTAGATATGGCAGCAGAATTAGTCCCGCAGACGTTGTTAGGCGCGGTGTGCTCCTGTTCACGCTGGGCGCCATTGGCGCCTTTGGAATAGCATGGGCCACACCTCGGGGACATCGGTTCGTTGGTTTCCGACGGTCGGGCCAACCCGAACATCGCTCAGCGAGAAAACCGATGTCCTGCAAACATCGCTCAACGAAAAAACCGGATGTCCTGCAAACTCGCTCACCGAAAAAAAAACGATGTCCTGCGAACATCGCTCAACGAAACAAAACCTATGCCCTTCAAACATCGCTCTCAACGAAAAACCGATGTCCTGCGAACATCGTCAACGAAAAAAAACGATGCCCTTTAAACCTCTCTCGCGAGGAAAACGATGCCCGCGAACCCTTCTAACGAGAAAACCGATGCTCTTCAACCTTCTCTCAGGAGAAAAACGATGCCCTTAGACAACCTCAGGCGAGAAAACCGATGCCCTTCAAACCTGTTTAAGAACTTTCCAAAACCGTTTGCGGATATGCAACTCCAGAGTGCAGCGCAAACATACCATGTGTGATTGGCCATACTACCAAAGTCACCGTTCAGACGGAGACCAACGTTCGAACTTTCGACACGATTTCGAGCCGA
>CASHTH010000770.1:0-15222 GCA_030341885.1 Geodia barretti | reverse complement strand
TACTGTACAAGCATTTGTAGTGAGATTGAATTGGGGAGGCAGGGACACTGAAACACATACATACAAAAGGCAGTAGCAAGTGGCTGCCGATTGCTGAAGCAGAATGAAGGGGCAGTATTCTGAGAGAGACATTTACAAATACGACATACCTCTCTGTAGGAGGTTATTCGGTTATAGCATCTTCGTACACAGTGGTGGTTTTACGGGCAGGCATTAGTGATAAGATTATTCGGGCATTAATTGTTATAGCCATAAGCACAGTGTATCAAGCAATGAATATGCGGCTCTCGCAGAGGTAGCCGCCCCCTATAGAGCTGGGTCCCTATGGCTTTAGCGAAATTTCTCTCCACAGAAATCAACGGTAGTACTTAGTATATAGGGATTGGCATGGTACCTAGCATCATAGATGTATGGGGCTATGATAGGGTTCTCATCTTCTTCATCTTCTTCTCTCTTCTCCTTCAGATTCAACACCCACAACTCAAAAACGAAACAACATATATAGTAATGAAATTTTGTAAGAATGTAGATATCTGTCACCCGAAGAGACTGGTCATACTTATTTCTTTGTAAACAACAACAAATAGCCCCAGGCAATACATTATAAAGGGATCACATGTGTCAGTATAACTCACAAATGGGAAGAAGCTATGTTAACGAAACTTTGTAGACATAATGTATTCAAACACCAACATCAAAATTACAACAATACATGTTTGTAAACAACAACAAATAGCCTCAGGCACTTTCCTTTAAATTCACTTCTTCACTCCTCAAACTCTCCAATGGAAGCACACATGGAGATGAAACTTGATATGTATGCCTTATATATCATTTCCGTGACGATTACATGTTTCCATGACGACCGCATATTGGGTGAAAAAGCCTCAGGCAATATTCTTTAATATTAGTTCTTCACTCCTCAAACTTGCTAACTGTAGCACGCATGGAGGTGAAACTTGGTGCGCATGTGTATTACATTGTTTCCATGACGACCACAACAACAAATAGCCTCAGGCAATATTCTTTAATATTAGTTCTTCACTCCTCAACTATACCACACATGGAGATGAAACTTGGTACGCATGTGTGTAACATCGTTTCCATGACACCACCACAACAACAAATAGCCTCAGGCAATATTCTTTAATATTAGTTCTTCACTCCTCAAATTTGCTAACTATACCACATATTGAGGTGAAACTTGGTGCGCATGTGTATTACATCGTTTCCATGACAACTACAACAACAAATAGCCTCAGGCACTTTTCTTTAAAATTACTTCTTCACTCCTCAAACTTGCTAACTGTAGCACGCATGGAGGTGAAACTTAGTGCGCATGTGTATTACATCGTTTCCATGACGACCACAACAACAGGCACTTTTCTTTAAAATTACTTCTTCACTCCTCAAACTTGCTAACTGTAGCACGCATGGAGGTGAAACTTGGTGCACATGTGTATTACATCGTTTCCATGACAACTACAACAACAAATAGCCTCAGGCACCTTTGTTTAAAATTACTTCTTCACTCCTCAAACTTGCTAACTATACCACACATTGAGGTGAAACTTGGTACGCATGTGTGTAACATTGTTTCCATGACGACCACAACAACAGGCACTTTTCTTTAAAATTACTTCTTCACTCCTCAAATTTGCTAACTGTAGCACGCATGGAGGTGAAACTTGGTGCACATGTGTATCGTTTCTATGACGACCACAACACACATGGAGATGAAACATGGTATGCAATCATTTCCGTGACGATAACAGGCATTGTTTCTCTTATAGGGGCTTGCCCCCTTCCACAGAGATAAGAGATAATACGTAGTAGTATATAAAAATGAGTGGAGACAAGTTAATTAAAAATCCTGCGAATTTAAAAAAAGAAGCATATAGGGATCGTATAAAAAGAAAGGGAGACAAGATAGGGATGGGATACATGAAGCATGGTTAATGAACAGATTTGAGTATGCTGACACCCCCAACCCCATCACACAATCCCTATATTGTTGCCTAGGTGAAGTATTAAACATTCACCATTACAATACTCAGAACTTACAATACACTACTGAGTAACCAACACCCTTATAGAGTCCAAGTGGAGTTTAAAAGGGAATGTGGCAGTATAAATGTTACTAAAAACAACAGGGACATGGTGGAAGAATGCTTGCTTTTAGTAACCTTAACAGTAGACACACCAGGCAACAATATAGTGATGGGGTTGGGGGTGTCAGCGTACTCAAATCTGTTCATTAACCATGCTTCATGTATCCCATCCCTATCTTGTCTCCCCATCCCTATATGTCTCTTTTTTTAAATACTTGTAGTTATAGACACCTGAAGAAGAGTTCTGCTAACCATTGGTTGGCCACTAAGGTGTAATTCGTATTCCTTTTACTACATACATACATATACACATCCATATGTACATCAATAAGTTCATAATCTCGCCAGTGATACAAATACTACTATGTTATCTTGCTCTGTCAAAAGATTTATGTTGCTATCTTCTTCTCACTCTCTCCTGCTCTGTCTACAGACCAATGACGAAGTACAAGTACTCGGATATAAAAATTTCCGTCACCTACATGAAGTGTTCGGCATCGAGTTTATACTGGAATTGGTAATATCAACACAGAAGCCAAAAGGTTCCCTCTATTTAGAGCTCAAACGTGACAGGGTGGAGTGGAAAAAACATGTGACCGTTACACTTCCTTTTTTACCAACAGTCTTCCCGACTCAGTCAATAATATCGAAGGCCCTCTTTCGAGAGTTTTCAAGCGCTTACACACTACAATGGTGTGGGACAAAAGTTGCGAAAAGCTGTTCTCCAACTGTTCGGGGAAACTCCTTATGTATGAGTTCCTGTCTTTGCCGTCCAAGGCGGACTATAATCTTGTCATATCGACAACGGGAAACCCAACCACGGACTGGTGTGGGATTATGGACGTCAACAGCAGCATCCGAGGCATAGCGGACATCTTTGCATGGTCCAATGAGATGACGGTGATTGGGGAAGTGAAAGGGACGTCGGGAACACAAGTTGGAGCAATGTGCCAAGTATTGGCCGAGATGAATTCCATCCAAAAAGAGGAAAAGAAATGGCCCATTGGTAAGTTAAGTACCGTAGTACTTAGTATTATAGGGATGGCCATGGTACCTAGATGTATGGGGCTAAGGACGGTGGCGCTAAAACGTGCAGTTGCCATGTAAATACGTAGAAAAATGCACGTTCTGAACACTCCAGAGACTCTGTGTATAAATAGCCAGTGGTGGAGAATCTCAACTATTTTTGACAGTCTGACCGTTAGCAAGATGGCCAGCATCTTTTTTCGCTTCACTGCACTGCTCCACGCTAGCCCCTCTCCATAACAGCCCAGAACATGCCCCTACAAACATGGAAGCAAACATAAAACCAGCGAATCTCCACTTCGCGAGCCAGCTGGGGCCTGTACAGCTCAAGGTAGACAAACCGGGACGAAGCGCTCGCAGACCTACAGTATGCGTTAAAAAAACGTTTCCACTATCGTTCAACACAATACCGTTTGGTTTCGCCGTATTCAGCCCAAAACCGAACGGAAACCGCGTGCAACGCCGTTCTATAACGTTTCGTTTAGTTCTTGTACGGATCCGTTCCGTTTCGTTTCGTTCCGCGGAGTACTGCGCGGAGTCCAAGTGCCGCTTTTTCGCCGAAGAAAGCCAGGCTCGCTGGAACACCTTCCGCTTCCCAGATGCGCTTCGTGTTCTAGGCCGCCTCCTTGCGACTAGGAGAAGCCTTGGGACGCGTTTTTCACAGTCAAGGCGCATAAACGAATCGAAACGGAACCGAACGAAACGAAAAGAAACGGAACGATTCACTAGGCAAAACCGAACGGTACCGCTGCCAAAAACGGCAAACGAAACGAACGGTAATTACCGTTCACCGGAACGGAACTGAACGATAATGGAAACGTTTTTTTGACTCATACTGTACTGCCTGTGCCGCATATACTTGCTCTCGCTTTCTCTCCCGCTATACCAGTACTCTCGAATGCAGCCTGTTGCAGTTAGTAACAAAGCTGAAAGTCACCGAATACTGTTCCAGTCCACGGGAGCCTACGCGTCGGGAAGCAACTTTCGCTAGTTTTCAGACGGCGTATATACTAGAGCAGTTTCTGGCCATTCTAGCCTGAAAACACTCCCTTCTGGTAAGGAAACAGCAGCACACAAAGAGTGTAAAAGCCCCCAATTGCATTCCACGCTGCGACTATCATATAACAACTAAAGTCTGTTCGCATTCACCTTGCCGCCGGAAGTGCACTAGTCAAAACAGTTTACGCAAGGTTGCATCACAATTGAAATATCGCGAATATTTGTGGGCAGTGGATGTCGCGCATGCGCTGAATACGTTCTACGTGCATAGATAGTTCTGTGAGTTTATCTAGTAAAGACGGTTTATACTGACCTTTGCACTGTCATTTGCCTCTCATTCTTGCCTTTTCCTTGGTCTGGGCTCCCGCAGTAGCGGCGGGGAGAGAGGGTTCTCGCTCGCGCTGCGCTACGCGCGCACACTCTACGCGTAAGCGCGCACATTGGACCCGCGTGATAGCATTTTTCGTGGTCAAAGGAACGTCGCGTACTTTGCTTATGTGACATACAGCTAAGTACGTGAGTGGGCGTTGGACGCACTCGCAAAGCAGATAAATAGAACCTACGTTCAACTACAACCACGCTGCGCTTTGAAATTTCGAAATCGGTCGCTTTTTAGCTACATTACGGCAGATTTCCTACCGGCAAGGTGAAAGCGAATAGACTTTATATAACTGTGGTTTATGCAAATGAGTTGACATACAGCGAAAGTATGGGGAAATTTTATGGCCTCTTTATGGTATAATGAAAAGCACTGAAGTGCAAACCCTCGGCGCACTGTGACGCGCACGCGTAAGTAAACGCATGCGCCGTACCACTAATTGATGGGCTGGGTTTAGTTTTAGCTGTTACTCGTGGTCTCTTGCCAGCTCGCGCAGAGTCTGACGCGGGCTAACTATATAGCACGCGAGAGGCGATACACGCCCTGCGTTGCATCTTCTGGTGCATCCGAGGTACGCAGAGCACGCGGATCGATCATGCCGTAGTAAGCCGTTTTGTATGGCTTTTTCGCGCTCTAGCTTTGCAATGGAGCGTTTTCAGGGAAAACCGTTCTAACTTTCTGACCTTCATTGCCCGTTCAGTAGGTGGTATCCTTTGTGAGACGAACGAACGCTCGAGAAGTGAGATGTAGAGTAACAGACAGACACACACACAGACAGACCCAACTACCGTAACCCTCGCTGCGCATGCGCGCCGAGGGTTAACTACTCGTAAACTCAGCAGGAAGTGCTCACTGCGTGTACGTTGTTTGAACTAGTTGGAATTCCTTTGATCTTACTCTAGAAGCATCATTAACTGTTGACTCACTTCTACTCTACTTGGGGACATGCATGGGCAATATTGAGCTATTATTCTACTCTGGTTTCTGTGTCATTTATATATTTGCAAGGGCACCTAAGTTATGGAGGTAACAGGGGAGGGCAAGGTGCTACTGTTAGAGCGGGACAGTATGTGTGTATGCACTACACATACAAGCAATAGATGCCAGCCTTGAGAACTGGGGATGGTGGGTTAAAGATCTTCGATGGCTAGCCAACTCTCCCCACACATCCAATGTCACAGACTCTCGTGTAAAATCTACAGCTTACAGTACTGTATTGAAGTAGTTACAATCACATACTTTAAGCCTATGGTTCTACTAATGCACAGTTGGGTATTTATAGGGAGTTGTGATGTCATAGGTATGGAAAGGGGGAAGCGAGCTTGTTACTCTAGGGTCCTGGGTGATGTATTTTACTCTAGTGCTAGTCACAAGTGTAAAAATGGTGTGTGTGTGTTTGTTGGGGGTGATCGAGGAGAAAGGGAGGGAAAAAGGGGAGAAAGGAAAGTGACCAAACACAAACACAATGAGACCAGAGGCTGGGAGACTTTTGTCAACTTCACTACACGCGGCAGCTCAGTGGTCAAAATTACATGTATTTTTAGATTTACCAGTGTACCCACTTCTGCTTCTGTGTTTTGCGCTTGTGCAGCCGTAGCCTATCACATTGTAGTTTCACAGTCTCACTCATACAAACACAAAGAGCAGGACATGGATGCCCAGCCTTGAGAACTGGGGACGGTGGGTTAAAGATCTTTGATGGCTAGCCAACTCTCCCCACACATCCAATGTCACAGACTCTCGTGCAAAATCTACAGCTTACAGTACTGTATTGAAGTAGTTACAATCACATACCTTAGGCTCTCTGGGGGACTTGCAATCTGTGGGGGGAGTTGTGATGTCATAGGTATGGAATTTCCTAAGGGGTAAGTGAGTATTTTACTCTAGTGCTACTCACAAGTGTAAAAATGGTGTGTGTGTGTGTGTCTACGCTTTTTCTGGCACTACAGGCTAGGAGGCGGCCCATTAGCGATACCAGTGGCTTCAGAACCACGAGCCTGAAAAATAAAAGGGCTATTTTCCTGAAATGACTGCGTTCGAGAGCGACAAACTGGCACAGTCGCGGACCGTTGCGTGGCCCAACCCATCAAAAAGCGGTGCGCATGCATATACTAGACGCGATCAACGCGTGATGCTGGCTCACCTCGATCTGATCCGCTTGCTCTGTGTACATTGGAGGCACAAGAAGCCACAGTGAAGGGTGTGTATCGACTCCCGCATGCTATCTACTATCGTATCTAGCCCGTGTCAGACTCTCCGCGAGCTACTAGCAGGAGACCACGAGTAAACACTAATAGCCGGCCTAGCCCATCCATTTAGCGGCACCACGCATGCGTAGTTCGCCGAGAGTTTGCACTTTAGTGCTTTTCATTATTATTAGCAGGAATTCTTTATTTACTTGTCTCCTCTCATTTTTATATATTATATCAGTGTTTCCCGCAGGGTAATATTCAAATAGGGGGCTTATGAATTATGTGCTCTCTGTCTAAAAACAACTCGCTACTCCACCTTTCAAACCACTTCCTGTTGGGAAATCCCCTACTGGCACTCTGGGCACTGGCACTGTGCAATCACGCTATTAATTTGCATTTTATGTACGCGCAATAATTGCTCAGGTGTGTTAAGGACTGGGTCAAGCAAAATCGACTGAAATAAACAACTGAGTTCAAGTAAAAGATTTGGGCCAACCAAAGGTTATATCGAAGTCAAACAAAGCCTGATATAAAGAGCGAGAGAACGAGCGAAGACCCGCCGGCACCAAGCAGAGCTTGGGTAGTGTTGTACCAGACCCTCTCTCCCGTCTGAGAGGGGCTGGTACCGAGACTAGAGCTAAGGCTAGAGGGGCTGCTGGTACCTGGGGTATCTCGGAGCTTATCCTCACACGCACACATGCGAGTGAATTTCCGATGAATCACGTGACGCTGTTTAGAAAGATGGCGATGGCCGGTAAAGTTCACCTATGTCGAGGCGGTGTAGTTAGACGTGTGCTACGGCGATATTTGTTGGGGCAAAAGATAGGTATACAATCGGTTTGTATTGTATCAATTTTGGATTGAGATTGAAAAACGGATTGGCAGATAAACACTCGGGAGTTGTTCCGACCAAGGTACTGTTTTTTGCGTTTTTCGCCTGTTTCTCGCTTTTGGTGCCGCGGATCTCTATCCAAAATTGATACCTACTAGATAAGTCCTCTAGGTTTTGTTAGGTGTGGACTTCGTTGCCTATAACCAGCGTCTTCGTTACCGCCTTTATATGAATTGAGGCTTGTCGTGTAAAATCCATGCGAGAACTGGTATAATATGCAAGTTTCATCTCCATGCATGCTACCATTAGCAAGTATGAGGAGTCAATAAGTAATTTTAAAGAAAAGTGTCTGAGACTCTTTGTTGGTCGTCATGTAATATTTCTAAGTTAGTTACTCCGTTCGAGGGAACTACGGGATTTCAATGAACCCGAGGGCCTCCGCGTTGTACTGTGGCCCGAGGGTTTATTGAAATCCCGTAGTTCCCAAGTATACGGAGTACCAACATCTTTAGTGCAGAGCAGACAAATCCGCACATGCACAGCGCCCGTTTCTAGGCGACTGAAATTCGAATGAGCGCAAAGACACGATTGGTAACAGACTCGAGCAAGGTTTCAGCCAGCGGCGAACCAGAAATGGTAGGCGGATCGGAAGCTACAGCACTCGCTCGTCGTCCGCCAAGCTTCGCGGAAAAGGGCTCCGCCCACTCTATGCGCACGATCTGCTGGCGTGACGTACCGCTAGCGCAAGCGTACAGGCGCTTACATGTAGCGGCCCAGACTTATTATTGTAGATGATAAAGCTACATGTTTCTGTAGATGATGTACGTGATCTTGTGTGAAAATTTTACATGAAAAACCAGGTTTACTACGGAGCGTCCTAAGTATACTACGGGAAATCAAGTACCTCGTGTGAACCAATCAGATTGCTCGATTAAAATCAGCTATGCACTATGCACTAAACGTACGTACAAGTTTCATCTCCATGTGTGCCACCATCAGTGAAGTCTCTCTCGCTTCTTGCTGCACATGCGAGAAATGGTATAATATGCATGTGAAGGGAATATCTTTAGATTTCATCATGCATAGACGTCAGCATATTGTGCATAATGTGGACTCTAAATCCCGTCTCACGGAAGACAACAGATGAAGGCCACTGTCTATACTTGCGCGGCAATGGAAATACAGGATTTAGACGGCCTTGGAGCCTTTAGTAGCGCATTTGAGACAGCTATAGCTCAGGGCCCTTCGGCCCATTGATTAACTTATACAGGTTTGCTTGTGGTCTACTGGGTTACACGCTATTGGCTTCAGTTTTGATAAACCACTCAGGCTGTGCCCTTGTGCCCTACCGAAACCGGCCAAAATTGCCAACTAGCGTACAACCCGTAGACCACACTCTGCCTTCATGTAACATATCATTTGTGTTTTGGTTGTTATCTTCTATAGGTTTCACGGCAACACAAGAATTACTCGAAGTTATAAAGTTCAAGTACAAAAGAGGTGGCAAGCTGAACTTCACAAGAGAGCAATACAGAACTGCTCATCTCGAGGATGTGATAAGCTTCGTGGAAAACATAACCAGTGTGTTTAAGCCACGCTCACTACCGCAAGAGAGTATGATGACAAGGTCGATGGACGAACTTCAATTGAGAGGACAACAGAGAGAGGAGAGGGAAAGAGAGCTCGTGAAAACTCTGGAAGAGGCAATAGGTGCACTAAAGACAGTGGGAGACTCTCTCTCCGCACTCACCTCTGCACAAGGCATTTAGAGAAGGCTTCATCTGACTCACTGAGATCACCACTGCACACACTGTACAACACCAAGTCTGCACGTCAGACTAAATGTCAATTATTTTATCTTTCTGCCTGCATCATACGTAAAGCCAAGTGTTATTGCGTACTACATATGAATTTCACCTACAACGGAAAATTGTTACGTCAAAATATTTGATGCTGGACTGAGAATCACATACAGAGTTAGAGCATTCTGTGGTATAGCACTGTGGTTTGAGGTTTGCCTTTGTGTTGCAGATTCGAACCCCCTACCAGCTGAGTTGCCCTGGTAGCTCGGTTGGTAGAGCACTTGCCTAGAGAGCAGTGTTGTGGTTCGAATTGCACCAGGGCAGCTCTTCTAGATTGCCTACAAATTAAAGAGCTGTCCTGAGTGTATATAATTATATGTTTGCTTTGCTTTGCCGTACCTTTCCACCTAGCTACCTACGTTGCTGTGACCTGCAAAGGAAAAATCAACCAGGAACCATCTCTGGGGGATCATCCCAGGGAATGATTTTCATCCATTACTTATATATATAGCGGGAGGACTCATCAGCTGGTCCCGCTTCATTAGTTAAGTCATACTACAAACAAATGCAAAATCTTTCTGGGGTGTTGGCCTCATTAACCCTTGGCGCGCATGCGCAGCGAGGGTTACGGTAGTTGTCCCGTAAGTGTGTCTGTCTGTCAGTCTGTCAGTCTGTCTGTCTGTTACCACGTTTTCTGCCACCGCGCGCACGAAATCAGGTAAATAGCGATATGATCGGGTTCAGTGCTACACTGGGCTGATTTTAAAAAAAGGCGATTTTCGTAAAACTACTGTTTTAAAGTTATGGCGTGAAAACCAAGTGAACAAGCCAAAAATTAGCACAGGCTTACCTCGACCGCGTCCGTTGGCTCTGTGTGTCTTGAAGTCACAACGAAGGGCATGTATCGACTCCCGCATGCTATTTACTACTGTAGCTAGCCCGTGCCAGACTCTCCGCGAGCTACTAGAGGGATACCACGAGTAAAGGCGTAAAAAGCCCAGCCCATCAATTAGTGGTACTGCACATGCGCAGTTCGCCGAGGGTTTGCACTTTAGTGCTTTTCATTTCTTCCATCGAAGATACTGGCCCTACAGAATGTTATATGTATAATGTGTGCGTACACATACACAGAACAAATGCAACAGCACGTGAACCTAAGCTAGTCATAGAGTGGCATCTGCACATTGTCAACATGTTGAGACATTCAGAATAAGCAGTCTAGTGTGTGTATCTGTGAGTACTGTACGCCGTCGCATGACATTGTATGGTTTAAATGTCCAAAGCCTGTACTCAACGATGACTATAATAGGTAGGCTCATAACTCACATGTGACTCACATGCTTACTAACTTCAAACTGTTCATTCATAAAAGCTTTTCACCCATGGGAACTCACATTTCTCCTTATTGTTCAGATAGAGCAGCAAACAAACATGGCTAGCTACTACTTCATGCAGTACCCTACCAGGAATATAAACTTGTGCATTATACGTGCAAGAACCTACCACGAGAGTGATCTCCAATTAATGCACACTCACCTTGGGAGCTAACCAGCTATTTCACAACCTTCCCCAGCCTTTTCCGCTCCAGCTGCTGTGAATAACAGTGACACATGACACACAACCGTTGCTGTGCATGCACGCAGGCAAGGGTTAATAAAGAGGTTGCTGGTCTTATGTTAGTGTACACAAAGTCAAGCCAATGCCTATTAGTGTTAGCTCCTGTGGTATAATTGGTAAGATGCTGGCAGCAGGCACCAGAGATTGTGGGTTCAAATCCTTCTAGGGGCACCTTCCTCAAACGACTGTAGCACCGTACCACAGAGAAGCATAAACTTTGCATTGGGACACGTGTTACAGGCACCACAGTTCAGACGACAAAAGTACATTGTTAAAAGTAGGAGGGAAGGAAATTGAACATGTTTTCTTATGTGTATGCCTCAGCTGTGTTTGTGTCCTATAAAAATAGAAGGACACTCTATTCGAACGGTTTTCTCTGAAAACGCTCCGTTGCAAAGCTAGAGCGCTTCCACCATTGTACGGCTAATGCGTAGTCGGCCATTTTTATCACTGCGAAAAATGCGCATGCGCTTATATTTAGCACAGGACCGGGTCTGCTTGCTCTGTGTATTTTGAATGCACAAGAAGTCACAACGAAGGGCGTGTATCGACTCTCGCATGCTATCTACTACTGTAGCTAGCCCGTGTCAGACTCTCTGCGAGCTATATACTCGCGGGAGACAGCATACTAATATACCGCGCATGCACAGTTTGCCGAGGGTTTACACTTCAGTGCTTTTCATTTAGAGTAATCACACGTTTTTTTTTCTCCATCGTGTCGTCCTACGTGAGTTTCAGAGTTTATATTTTTCTATGAGTTTATGAGGCTTTCTATTTTTCTACCGGCTGTTGTTTTTATCCTGTAGCTGTCGTTTTTTGTACTCTATTTATTTTCGTGTAAGGGAGGTTGGGACACTGGGTGTGTAGGGAGAGTTGGGCCCATAAAAGATTCTTTAACTACGCCCCGGTTCTCAAGGCTGAGGCACCCAGGGTCCTGCCTCTTTCGTTATGTTATCTGTTATTGTCTGTGTTTTGTATGCTTGGGTATGTTATTGCCTGTGTTTTGTGTGCTTGGGTGGGGAGGTTTTTCTTTTCCTCTCTTTTAGCTAGTATGCTATAAACATGTTTTTTCATGTAAGGAGAAGAGGTGTCCGTCTTAGAAGCTGCAGACGTCATGTGTCAATAATGGAACGCATACATGTCAGAAAAGAATGAAAAGCACTAAAGTGCAACCCTTGACAAACCGCGCATGTGCTGTACCGCTAATTGATGAGCTGGGCTATAGTAGTATGCATTTACTCATTGGGTCCCGCTAGTAGCTTGTGGAGAGTCTGACACGGGCTAGCTACAGTAGTAGATAGCATGCGGCAGTCGATACACGTCCTTTGTGTGACTTCTTGTGCCTTCAAGAAACACAGAGCAAGTGGACAAGGTCGAGGTATGCCAGTGTAATTAGCACATTAGCATGTGCACTTGGTTTTCACGCCATAATTTTAGAACGCAGTAGTTTTAATGAAATCGCTTTTTTTTTAAATCAAGCCAATGCAGCACAACCCGTCAGTATCGCTCTTTGGCCGATTTCTTGTGCGTGGTGGCACAAACGTGGTAACAGACAGACAGACAGACAGACGGACACTTACGAACCAAGTACTGTAACCCCAGCTGTGTATGCACGCAGAGGGTTAAGGACACTTCCCACAATTACACTGAGTGGTGAATACACATTAAGGCAAAGTAAGGCAAAGTAAACATGCAGGCTTCACATTGCCATCGCCTGAGTCACAAATAATAGCCAACAAACTTATATAAGTGGCAAGCTTATGGCACCCACAAACTCAGCTGGTAGGGGTTTGAATCTACAACACAAGGCAAACCTCAAACCACTGTGCTATGGCACAGTATACTCTCACTTAACATGTATATAAATTGCCTACTGCCACCAAAATGAACCACGAAATAAGGTAATGTGCGATACTGGCTGGGTGAGCACTTATTAGAATTGTACAGTGTGCATCAGTATGGTAAAATAACCAACGCTCACCAGATCATTAAGATGATAGAACACCACCAGTACATTCGGAACAGCTGCGATGATTTTTTCTCTCCACCAGTACAGTAGAAGCTTCTGCAGAAATGAGGGAACCTGCAGAGTGTATATGAAACATCACATCAACAAACTGTGAATAGAAAGGCAAATAAATTGTCACAGGTCTTCAATCTGTATCATATAAACTGCGCATGGGAACCATTCAAGTCACTTACAGGTAAGTTACAATTGACTACAGCCAACATAACGAGAGAAAAAATCGCCACGAAAGAAGGTAATGAATGTGGGTTAATGCGGGGAGTCTCCACGTAGCTGTGCCAGGCAGATGCCTTCTGGGTGGTGCCTCGCCACGTGCGAATGGAGGTTGTCGGGAGTTCGTGCCCGGGCAAGTATACTTTTATGCGCATGCGCGCCTACAGAAGGATGCTTGACCTCCTAGACACGTAATAGGCCACCCCCAGGACTAGGCTGCCGCTGTTGTTTGTACCCTATTGTGCTTGGAGGTCTGTCAATTTGTGGTCTTTGCCATAAATGCTCCCACGGGTGACGCGCCGCGGCACTCTTCCAAGTGCTCTGTAGCACCGTTAACCCCTGCCACATACTACCCCATAGAAGGGATGCCAGCACAATGGGGAACAGCTCCTTCGCTGCTATTGACTGCCCCACAATGGCCAGGCCGTGCCACGGCACCTGGAACCACAGCGTTCTCCAGAAGGCTCCGCAGCCCCAACTGCCGGAAGCGTCCGTGCATAACACGACGTCTGGTGTGAAGGCATCCAGGTTACGGATGATCGCAACACCGTTCCAGAACCGATGGAAGACGTACCACTACTCGATATCGGCTCTGCTCTCAGCGTTCAGACGGATGAAGTGGTGTGGTTGGAAGTGGCTGGTCCCGGCCAGTAGATCATAGATTCTTCTGAGGAATAATCTGCCGGGGCGAACAACGCATGCCGCGTGCTGAAGGGTCCCCACCAAGGACTCCAGTTCTCTCCACGTTCCAGCACGGCGGCCGTGCCACTCTTGGAGCAAAGACCCTATGCGTTCGAGTTTCTCTTCCGGTAAACTCAGGGTCATGGCCACCGTGTCGATCTGAATGCCGAGTACCGTCAAGCGACGTGCCGGACCCTCTGTCTTGTCGCTTGACACCAGCATGCCCAACGCTTCGCTTGTCGACAGAAAGAGACGCAGACTGTGCACACATTCGTCCGACTGTGGTGCACCGATGAATATAAAATCGTCGATGTAATGAAATATGCTGCGTACTCCTCTGGACCGCACCACCCATTCTAGTGCATCGGCTATTCCAGTGCATTCGACATACTCCCCCCGCCTAATACGTGCCAACAGACTCTTCGGAACAGTAGGTATGTCGTTGGCCACCAGCACTCGCTCGGTTGCCACTGCCGATGCTGACCGAGGTGCACCCAGAAGAGCTTGCAGAAGAAGAGCTGCCACCCCGCCATCGGTAGATGAAGACGCCGCCTCCAAAGGAGTCTCCTCGAGACCGCCTGCCGCTAGAAGGTGACTGTGTGACGTTGATGCCGGTATCGCTGAGGCAGAGAGGAATGGGCCCGGTAGGGAGAGCGCGCCCCCGCCAGTTCCCGTTGCCACTGGTAGGGCCGGCATCACACTAGGCAGGACACCCAATGACGGCCGCGGCGTCGAGGCTACTAGCGGAAAATTAGAACACACAAACTAAAGGCTGAGCAGCCCGCCATGCACCCGCGCTAGCCGCGGAGGCGGGCAACGCTATAGCAGTCATTGCCCCCTAGCGACAGCACGGCAATGACTATCCGCCAAACAATAAACACCCCTTGCAGCTACACCATTGTCTCACTGGAATGCCCTGTAGATCTGGATGCCAATTGAACGGGGCCATATCTGAGCCAGCTATACCCTCCCCTGTAAGTTGGCCAGCAATAGCTTCACCAATCGCGAATGCTGTATGCACACCGATGCCACTGCCATAAGCTGCATGCTGCTGCTGCTAGACGCTGCCAGCGAGCCAAAATATCAAACAACAGAACTGTGCTGACATCGCCCACAACTCACGTGACACAACGGCGCTGCCGCCGCTGGTGCTGGCCCAGAGAAGGTAGTAGGCGGGGGTTGCTCACTCAGACGCCTGGCCGATTCCATCAGCGTCTGCAATACCCGAGAGGCAAGGTCTCCCTGCGTAGATGGCCCTGGAACCGCCGCCCTACCGGGGTTGCTCCCGGCTGCCATAGTCGTGATGGCGACCGCCGCTGAAGACGGAGGTGCCTTCGAGCTCGC
>CASHTH010000769.1:0-12736 GCA_030341885.1 Geodia barretti | reverse complement strand
CATGGCCTCTACGGCCCCGTAGAAGCACTCCTCCACCGATCCTGGGGCGATTACGGGGAGACTCACGTCGCCGTGCGCCGGATGCATCGCCGCAACAGGTCGGACTGCTCCGTCTTCGTGGGAAGACCCGTGGCCGGGCCGCCGCGCTGCACGTCGCACACCACAATCGGAATCTCGGCCATCCAAGCGAACCCCAGCCCCTCGCTCATCAGCGAAAAGCCCGGTCCCGCCGTGGCGGTCATTGCCTTCTTGCCAGCGTAACCGGCTCCGACTAACGCGTTGATCGCCTCGATCTCCGAGGACACCTGGTAAGCGGTCTTCTCGTCGCCGCTCAGCCACTGCTCCATCCACACGAGGATCGTCGTCGCGGGCGAGATCGGATAGCCCACATAGAAGTTGAGTCCCGCGTGTACGGCCCCGAGGCAGATCGCCTCGTTGCCGTTCAGGAATATCTGGTCGTAGTCCGGCTTGTTTGGCGGGGCAAGCTCCCCCAGGCTGAAGCCACTCTTCACCGCCTCTTCGCGTCCGAGAGTAAGTCCGTGGATGTTCTGCGGCACCGTCTTCTCGCCGTACCGCTCTACGTTCCCCCAGCGCTGCCTGACGAACTCTTCCAGATCTTTTTTTTTTTTTATGACTGCGCATGTTCATCAGACGGCAAGCATCTACGACGACCATGTCGCCAGCCCTCGGGTTGCCGGATCGACCGGCCAGCTGATCGACGGACTGCCGAGGCACATCGATTCCGTTGTCCTCCCATGCAACGTCTCGAGTCATACACACGTACTCGCTCTCTAGCGACCTCATCTTTGTGGGCGTCGTACGCGTGTTCGTTGAACGCTACCAATACGTCGAGTTGGTCGCCTCGGCTGAGGATCGGCTCGGTCGATATCCGGACCTGGAACCTACGATCTGCCGCCCGTCGTATCGGGAAGGGAACGTCGCGAAAGTCTGCGCGTAGTATCCCGCCTGCACATTCGCCGACGCGAAAAGACCCTCGGCGACCGACAGCAGTCCCTGTCCACCCTCACCGGCGATTCGTATCCTAAAGTCTGTCGTCTGCAACTCGTGTCCCCTTCAGACGGCCCTCACCCGCATCAATACGTTCGCGAATGAGGCGAAACCAGCAAAAACCCCGCGCATCGGTCTGTGCCGCGGGGCGTGGATTACGTACAGGATGGAGTCCTATAACTCATACCGATTTCAAGGGAATTCTACATGAACGGTCCCGCCAGTGTCAACGGAATCTTCCATTGGGGAACGACGCGGCGCGGGTGCTGTCCTCTCGGTCGGGCTCCGACACATCGGGTTTCCCGTCGATTCCCTTCGGCCTATTGATGGCCGCTTCGTTGGCAATGCTAGCCCCGAACAGGAAGATCATGCCGCCCAGGAACCCCCAGATCAACACGATCACGACGGACGAAAACGGCAGATAGATGAGGTTCTGTTGTCCTGAAATGTTGGCGAACCAGAAGAACAGGTGCTTGCCAATTTCGAACAGGACCACCGCGACAATCGCGCCAAATGTCGCGTCCCGCCAGTCCACGTGCGTGTTCGGCAGGGCCCGATAGACGACTCCGAATGCTATCGTGGTCATGACTACGGCAGTACTCCCGACACTATTCCGTAACTATGATGACCACGCGGTTGATCGGCCACCCGACGAGCGGCACCGCCTCACCAACGCTCGATGCTATCTGAAATACAACCGTCAGCCCTATCGAGGTGAGGAACATCATCATGATGCCGAAGGCTACGAGAACCTGCAGCAGCGTCGTGGTAACAACCCTGCGAGGCTGTGCCCCAAGATACGGTTGACCGAGCGGTTCGCGGCCATCAGCAGCCCGTTCGCTCCAATTAGAATGCCGATGATGGCTACGACCCCGGCCGTGAAACGCGAGCTAAACAGATGATCGATAGAATCGTTGAAGAACTCCCCGATGCAGGGAAGAAAAAGAGAAATACGTGGGCAACTTCCGTCTTAATGGTCACCGGATCGGCGAACGCCGAGAAGATCAGGATGATGAGCGCGATGAGAGGGAAGAATGACAGCAGCGTGAAGAACGCCAGCGACGCGGCAAGGTCGATTCCCCCGATCCTGAATAGCGCCCATCCCGCACGCCAAAGCGCGTTGATCCTCCACGCCAGCGGCCCCTGTGGGTGATATATGGCTATGCGCTCGGCGAGGTCTTGCACGAGCGGAGCCGTAGCCGGACCTACGTGTACTCTCGGGGCCTCCAACATCACCGCTATCGCGCGCCGTACCTCTTCTCCCACCTCCTCGCTCACCTCATACGCGCTGTCGATCGCCCCCTCGGCTGACCTGCCTACGTACCTGACCGTGTAGACGTGATCGACGTTCTGTACTTCCAACGCGCCTTCCACCACGCTCTGGGCCACGTACGCCAAATGGGCGGCGTCGCCCGACACTTGGTCGATAAGGAGCTTGGCGGTATCTCGCGCGGCCTGAGGCACGTCCCCGCCGGTGGCGGAGACACCGGTAATAACCCCGACAATGGCCGCCTTGGCTGCGCTGCCAACGTCAACGCCGGACTCGGTGATGGCTTCAAACGCGCTGTGCGAAGCCTCGGAGACCGCTTCGCCCGGTTCCATACCGACGAAGACCGCGCCCTCGATGGCCCCCTCCACCGCGTCCGTCCCCGCGGTCCGAACGTCGATGCCCATTTCGATCGACCCGCGGATCGCCCCCTCCACGGTTTCGCGGATCATTGGCGTCGTCGTCTTGGAAGACCCAAAGGTGCCCTGCACGACACCCAATACGGCATCCCTCGCGATGCCGCTAGCCTCGCCGCCAATCGCCGACAGCACGCCGGCCGCACCGCGAACGGCTTCACGGGCCACCTGGCCTGCCCGTCTGCCTTCTCCGTTCGTGCGAAGCGCAAGCTGGGACGCGGCCCGGACTCGTTCATTCCAAAGGCCGCTCCTCCGTTCATCGCTCGGCGCCGGACCGATGAGCAGTGTGCGGACTTGTCGCCCTATCCTTCCCAGTTTCATTATCGAGAACCCTATCTCCGTGGTCCTCGCCAACCGGCCGTCGCTTGCCGTGTCGGCATTCCTGAGTCGTGTGGGCCTGCCTGAGTCAAGCTATCGTATATATCAGAGGTGTGCATATCATGGCAATCGCTATCAAGCCGTGCAGCCTTACCCCCGCTTCCAATTCGTGCCGACTCCGCTGCCCATTGGTCCGGCCACTCTTCATACCCAATGAGATAACCGCCAATCCCTAATTCGTCATACCGGCGACTGTCCGTTTCCGGACGGCTGGACGTTGAGGTTCGATGACGTAGCTGCCAATTCAGTAACGTTGCCCCGCCTGATAAGTTATACGAAAGTCTGCTTGGGAGGGATTCAGGAGTCGGCCATTCGTATGCACCGGTACCACGCCGACTTGATATACGACTCACAAAAGCGGGAATTCAGCGAGGAAGTAGGGGGAAAGTAGTAAGCGCGATCGGAAGCCTACAAGCGGTCGCTGCGATTCCTGGCGGGAGCGAAGATAGAGTCTTCCGGGAACTCCGAGACAACCTTACGCTTGCGGGCCAGCAGCCCACGCCCGCCCAAAATCGTCAGCATGGCCGCGCCGCTCCCCAGGCCGGCAATGGCACCCTTCAGAAACCCTCTCCGGGAAACTCCTCCAGCCTCTTCGGATCGTTTATCCATGCCGGTCCTTTGCTCCATAGGAATTCCACCCCACATTATAGAGCAGCCAGCCCCGCAATTGGAAGTCCGGCTGCTCCTGCGCAGTCCCTCGCCCACTTTACCTCGCCCCGCAAAACAAGATACCCTTTGTCCCCAACGGAGGTCTGGATGAGCACCGAAGAGCAGCCGCAACAGCCCCAACAGCCGCAGGAACCGGAAGTCCCCGAAGACGCCATCGAGGTAGCGCAAGTCCAATATGCTTGGATTTGGTCCTCTTGGTGGCTACTCGCCATTGTCCTCCTTCTCTTTGTCTTCAGCGTCTTCCCCGACCCCTTCACTCCCGCGGTTCTCGCCGTTGTTATCCTCATACCGAAATACTGGCAGTGGCGGCGGACCAGGTACTACCTTACCGAAGACGCGCTCATCTACCAGCGTGGCGGCATCCTGCAGACCCGCCGCTTCCTGATCCCCTTTAAGCGACTGAAGGAAACTCGCGCCAGGTTCGGTATGTTCGGCAGGGCACTGGGATTCCAACACGTCGATATCATACTCGACAACGGCGCCCTCGCCACCCTCGTCTACGTCCCCGCCCAAATGGACGTCGCCGACTACTTCCAAAAGCGCATGAAAGGCGGCGGTACATCCGAAGACCCGCCTGAAGAGGGTGCCGCTGACGAAGCCGATCCGGGCGAAGAGAAGAGCTAGCGGCCACCATGGCGAGACCCCAATCGTAATGCAACACTCCACCGCCGTGTTCAAACTCATACACGCCGGCACACTCGTCGACGGACGAGGCGGCCCATCCGTCGCCTCCGGCGCGGTTCTCGTCCAGGGAACGAATATCGTCGCCGTCGGCAGGCAGGGTGAAGTGACCGCGCCCGACGGCGCCACAGTGGAGACCCTCGACTACCCCGACAAGACCCTGATGCCCGGCATGGTCGACGCGCATACCCACCACGTGGGCTTCGGCGACGGGCGGGTCGGCGACGAGGTCGCCACCTACCCCGACGAAATCCTGACCGTCCAGGCCGCTAGGAACGCCCGCAAGGCCCTCTTCTCCGGCGTCACCACGATTCGTGAGAACGGCCCGAAGAACATGACCATGTTCCGTCTCCGCGACGCCGTAAACGACGGACTGACCGTCGGCCCTCGAATGCACCTGTGCGGACGCCCCGTATCCATCATCGGCGGCCACATGGGCTACTTCGGCTCCGAGGTGACCGGCCCGAACGAGGCCCGCGCCATGACGCGGCAGCTCATCAAGGAGGGCGCCGACTACATCAAGATCACCGCGACCGGCGGCAGCACTGCCAGCTCATTCACGCTGCGCCCGTCCATTCAACGTCGACGAGCTGCTCGCCATCACCGACGAGGCCCACAAGTTCGGCAACCCACCGCCGCGCACTGCCTGTCCACGCAGGGCATCGCCAACTCCTCGAAGCCGACGTGGACATGATTATCCACTGCGTCTTCAAACGCTCGGACGGCACGACCGCTTCGACGAAGCGGTTGCCGAACGTATCGTCGGCAGGCGCTTACGTAAATCCCACCCTCCATGTGTTCCGCGCCCGCTTTGGACGCTCCAGCACCGCAAGGAGCGCGAGGATTTACTGCGCAGAGCAGGCCGAGCTCGACGAAGAGCGCCGCGAGTTCGACGTGCGTATCGACCACTGCCGCCGCTCATCGAGATGGGCGCGAAGGTCATCACCGGCTCCGACTCGTCATGGGCAACTACATGCTCGGCAACACCGCCTACGAGACCGAGTGCCTCGTCATGTCCGGCTACTCCAACGAGCAGGGCGTCTACTCGGTCACTGGCGACTCCGCCCGCTCCCTCGACATGGCCGATAAGGTGGGCACCCTCGAACCCGGCAAAGAGGCCGACCTCATAATCCTCGACGGCGACCCGACGACCGACATCCGCAACCTGTGGAATGTGGGGGACGTATTCCTCGCCGGAAAGCGCGTCGAACGAGGGTCGTCCGAGTCCATAGCCGCCATCCGCCAACAGCCGCCGCAAGACCCCCTCTGAACGCTCTCAAACGAAGGCACGGACGTAGTAAGAGGTCTCTGGAGCGGGCGAGGGGATTCGAACCCCCGACTTTCTGCTTGGGAAGCAGACACTCTGCCACTGAGTTACGCCCGCCCACATTCCGATTCTATCAACCCACCCGGCCTTGCACAACCTCGCCACCTATCATTGAGCCTGTACCAGTTTAGTCGGTCGGGTGGTTGAGTCGGAGCTATACTCACGCCCTGGGTCATGGACTCCCGCCTTCGCGGGAGTGACGAGTGGGATGTAAGGCCATCCTCAAGAACTGACCTACCGACCAAACTGATACAGGCTCCCTCACTCGAAAGACGTTTGCCACCTATTCCCCCAACGCTCTACAATAGCGCTCCAACGACCCTACCCCGAAAAGGCACGCCATGCAGCTCGACGAATCGCAGATCGAAGAGTTCGATAGCCGCGGCTACCTGTTCTTCCCCAACCTTCTTGACGCCGATGAGGTCGCCGTCCTACAACGGGCGGTGCCGGAGATACTGAGTCGAGAGGGCCCCGAGGTAGTCCGTGAGCGCGACGACGAATCGACGGCCCGTCTCGCCTTCGGCGCGCACGTATACTCCGAGCCGTTCAAGCGTCTCCTCACCCTCCCGCGACTGCTCGGACCCGTCCGCCAGCTGCTCCGCGACGACGTCTACCTGCACCAGAGCAGGCTCAACCCCAAGCCCGGCTTCGGCAAGGGCGGCGGATGGGACTGGCACCAGGACTACCCGCCCTGGCATCTCATTGACGGGATGCCGAAGGCCGACTGCATCATGGCGTCCGTCTACGTCGACGACTGCAACCGCCGTCACCTCGCGCTCTTGGTCGTGCCCGGCTCCCAGCGTCACGGACTCCTCGACTCCCGGCTCACGAGGACGCGAAGGGCAGGGGATACGCGCTTCACACATATCGACAGCGAAGCTCCTCGAACCCTCGCCGATGAGAGCGGGATCGAGCCGCTCATTGGATGGCCGGCTCAGTCGCCCTTGTGCACTGCAACGTCGTTCACCGGCTCGGCAACAACGTCTCTGTCTCTCCGTGGCGACGCGCCATCATGTACCTGAACTACAACGCCGTCGGCACGCTGCACCGGCACTGAGCGACCCTGGTACCAAAACAACCGCGACTGTTCACCCCGCTCCAACCGACCGACGACGACAGCCTCAGGGCACTGGCATAGGAAGGTATCCAAAAAGAAATCCTTTCGGCCGATTGCTTGGTAGAGCCTGGGTCACGCTTTCGAATCTGCGCCCTGTCGTAGTACACGTGTATGCGGTGCGGTCTCTCTCATGAGCCAAGGAAGACATCGCATCCGAGCCGAGATCGTCTCTGGTAACAAGTGGCATTGTCGATTCCGCAACTGACGAGCGCGGATGAGGCAACTCCCTGATAACATCAAGGGCGTGAGGGGCGCGGAACCGTTGGTAAGCTCGGGGTGATCGACATGAAATTTGAGGGGCTTACAATTCCGACGATGGCTCTTGCGGCCGTCGTTCTCTTGGTGGGAGCGGTGGCGGCGCTTTTGGTTGCCAGGGCTGCCTTAGCTTCCGAACCTCCGATTGAACCCACCCCCACCGCTGTTGCCCAACGCCCTGCCGATCCCTCCCCGACGCCGACGCCCAGGCCCACGCCGACGCCCACACCGGTCCCCCCTACGGCAACGCCGGTTCCGCCCAAGGCCTTGCCCATGGAACCTTCCCCGTTGCCGGACAGGTCGCAGAAACTGTCGGAATCACCTACGGATCCTCCCACAAAGTTATCCCGTTCCGCATTGGATGGTTCTCCCGGACAGGGGACGGTCTACACCTATAAGGACGGCGACAGGACATTTAGGGTCGTCCTACAGGACGATTTGATCCTTCAGGAAGCCGCCGCCATAACGCCGGATGACGTGGTAATTGTGAAGGGGTCCGGAGACAGCATCGTTGAAAAACAGGCCAAACACGGCCAGGACACTCAACCGGTGTTCCGTTCAGAGTGGGGAGGCGGCCTGATGACGCTGCCCGGCGGCATCCTGCTCGCCTTGGACTCTGGTTGGGACAATACCAAGGTTCAGAGCTTCTTCTCCGAGAACAACATCTCCACAGACCGGGTATCGGAGCTGGAGTTTATTCCAAACGGCTTCTTTGTCGAGACCGAGCCGGGCTTCCCATCACTGGAGTTGGCCAATTCGCTGGCGGCCCAGGACGGCGTTGTCATATCCAGCCCCAACTGGTGGAGGGAATTAGAGGCCCAGTGAAGACTACGCCATTCTGAAGGCGGCGGTCTCGGCCGGAATTGCCATGCCTTTGATTCCGACACATAATGATTCCCTATTGCCGTCTCTGGCGAGGATGGTCCTCGTTCTTGCCTTCGTATCCTTTTCTCTTGTCGTGAGCACGGGTGGGGTCGGAGGACAATCTGTCGAGGACGACCACGGTAAACACGTTCGATACCGCTACAACATTGTCATTGGGGGCGTCAGAAGAGGGACGCATCGATCCAATCAACGACATAGATATGTTCAAGCTGGACCTGTCCGGCGAGTCCGAGCCGACCACCGTCCGGATATACACTACTGGAGACCTCGATTCTGTCGGTCGGTTGTTCGATAGTGATGGCTCTATCCTCGCCTCCAACGATGACTACGATGGCTACAACTTTCAGATCGTAGAGACTCTCCCAAGCGGGATCTACTACGTCTCGGTCCAAAGCTACTTTAATTCGGAGACAGGAGACTATGCGCTCCACGCTGAAGAAGTGCCGCCTGATGACCATGCCAACTCAACCGACGGAGCCACGCCTATAAACTTGGGGTCTTCGGTGACCGGAAGTATCGATCCGGGTTACGACGTGGATATGTTCAAGTTGGACTTGTCTGACGCATCCGAGCCTACCCCTGTCTGGTTATACACCTCTGGGAACCTCTATACATCTGGTCAGTTGTACGACAGTGAAGGCTCTGCCCTTCAAGGCAACCAGTTCTATGACGGCCAGAACTTTCAGATCGTAGAGACCCTCGCAAGTGGGATCTACTATGTCTCAGTCGAAAGCTCTTACAGTTCGACAGTTGGGGACTACACGCTTCACGCTGAGGAAGCGCCGCCCGATGACCATGCCAACACAACCGACGGTGCCACGCCTATAGCGTTGGGTTCTTCGGTAACCGGGACGCATCTTTCCGGGCCTCGACGTAGATATGTTCAAGCTGGACCTGTCCGGCGCCTCCGAGTTGACCACCGTTCGGCTATACACCACAGGGTACCTTGCAACCCTTGGACAGCTGTATGACAGTGATGGTTCAACTCTTAGCTCTAACGCTTACCACCGCGACGGCAACTTTCAAATTGTAGAGACTCTCCCAAGCGGGATCTACTATGTCTCAGTCGAAGGCTACTACTATTCGAGAATTGGGGATTACACACTGCACGCTGAGGAAGTGCCGCCCGATGACCATGCCAACACTACCGACGGAGCCACGCCTATAACTCTGGGGTCTTCGGTAACCGGAAGCATCGATCCGGATTTCGACGTAGATATGTTCAAGCTGGACCTGTCCGGCGAATCCGAGCCGATCACCGTCCGGTTATACACCTCCGGAAACCTCAATACCGTTGGTCGGTTGTTCGACAATGATGGCTCTCTCCTTCAATACAACGACTACTACTACGGCCAGAACTTCCAGATCGTAGAGACTCTCCCAAGCGGGATCTACTATGTCTCAGTCGAAACCCGGTCTTACTATTCGTCAGTTGGGGACTACACGCTTCTCGCCGAGGAAGTGCCGCCCGATGACCATGCCAACAGAACCGACGGAGCCACTCCCTTTAACCTTCGGATCCTCGGTAACCGGAAGCATCGACCCCGATTTTGATAAAGATTTCTTCAAAGTGGACCTATCCGACGCGTCTGAATCCACAGACGTCTCGATATACACGACAGGCGACCTCAATACCGTTGGAGTCTTGTACGACAGCAACGACGGTCAGCTTGCATACAACGATAACACCTATACAGGGGACAGCTATAACCAGAACTTTAATCTCCGAGCGACTCTCCCAAGCGGAATCTACTACGTGGAAGTCACAAGCTATGGTCTGGTAACTGGAGACTACACACTGCACGCCGAGGTCGTACCGGATCAAGGCGATACCATCGAAACGGCAACGGACCTGAGTCTCGATTCTCCGACTCTGGGAACGATTGACACGTCCGAGGACGCGGACTATTTCAAGTTCGACTTTACCGAGCTAAAGAATCTGATCATCACTGTGTCAACCCTGGGTTACAGCCGTCTTGATGTTACCGCGTTGGACTCCGAGGGCAATGAAGTCTCTCTGAATGTCTTTCCCTTGGATTACAGCTATGGTTTTCTAATTCAGGATGACTTCGGTCCTGACACTAACTACCTCAAAGTGACCTCACCTTATACCTATCGCCCCGCGCATTACACCATCCAAGCGGTCGAAGATGTCGCCTACACCGAGTATATAGAAGGGTGCGAAGCAGAGACTCGTTCCTCAAATAACGAAGACATTAGCGATCCGATGTATGCATGCCAGTGGCATCAGAACAGTCTTCACGAGGGGGATTCAACATCGAGTCCGTTTGGAAGGAGGACATCAAGGGAGAAGGCGTAAACGTCGCCGTGGTCGATGACGGGATGTACTACGCACACGAGGACCTGAAAGACAACGTCGATACATCCCTGAATCACGACTACACCGGCAACGGGGACATATACCGCCCATACGAACACCACGGCACCCGCGTTTCCGGGCTCATTGCGGCCCGGGACAACGACGTTGGAGTGCGTGGCGTGGCCCCGAGAGCGACGATCTACGGCTACAACCTCTTGGCAAACCCAAATGACTTGAACGAAGCCGATGCCATGGCCCGCAATGCGTCGGTAACCGCAGTGTCCAGCAACAGCTGGGGGTATGTTGGTTACTCTTGGCTCTCCCCGGTTCCCTCGATCTGGGAGTTGGCGATCGATGCAGGGATCACGAGCGGTTACAACGGCAAAGGCACGTTTTATGTCTTTGCCGCCGGCAATGGACACTTGGGAGGAGACAACTCGAACTTTAGCGAATTAATCAACTACTATGGGGTGACCGCCGTATGCGCGGTGAATGACCACGACGTAAGAAGCGACTTCTCGGAAATGGGCGCCAACCTGTGGGTCTGTGCCCCCTCGAACGACTCAAGTGATGAGCACCGGGACATACTCACCACGGAAAACTCGGATCGCTACTATGAAGAATTTGGCGGGACGTCTGCGGCCACACCCATTGTTGCAGGCGTAGCGGCACTGCTGCGCGGCGTCAATTCCGATCTGACATGGCGGGACCTGAAGCTCATACTCGCAGGGTCCGCACGAAAGAACGACATCGAAAATTCCGGCTGGGAAGATGGAGCTTCCAAGTACGGAATGGCCCCTGACACTGAGTTCTATCACTTCAACCACGAGTACGGTTTCGGCGTGGTCGACGCCGCGGCTGCCGTCGATCTGGCAAAAGAATGGAGTATCGTCCCGCAACTGCAGAGCTCGACTGTGGAGTCAGATGAGCTAAACCTGGAAATTCCCGACCCACCGGACAGTGGCGACCCCACGGCGGTCACAACCGCACTCACATTGGAGACGACGGTCGATTTCATCGAGTTCGTCGAAGTCAACCTCGACTTCCAGCAAGGGGATTTGCGCGACTGGGATGTCGAGTTGGTATCTCCTTCCGGGGCCGTCTCAACGCTGGTCCCTCATTTAGATCCGTATGACTACTATGCGTCTGCCGACTCTAGCGACGTGGGCCCCTCGCACTTTTATTACTATCCCACTGACTACGAGTTCCGCTTCGGGTCCGCGAGGCATCTGGGCGAGGATGCCGATGGCGAGTGGCAGTTGCGGATCACCGACCATGACACGTACAACCCGGAACGCTTGAATCGTGGAGCCTCACCGTCTATGGGCACGAACGTACTCCCGGCCCTCCCCTTGTGGACTGGGTCACTCCCGGCGCCGATTCGCTGACCGTCGGCTGGACAGCTCCCAGCCAGACCGGTGGACTGTCGTTTACCGGCTATGATGTGCGACATATTCAGACCGACGCCGACGAGGCGGTCGAGTCCAACTGGACCGTGCTGGAAGATGCATGGAATGCTTCAACGGGCGGCGATTTGGAATACACCGTCGCCGGGCTGTCCGACGGGGTGCAATACGACCTGCAGGTGCGGGCGGTCAACACGGCCGGCAAGGGCTTTTGGTCTAGGACAATCACTGCAACGGCGACGCAAAGCCTCTGCTCCACGGACGGCGCGGTGGAGGATGCGGCCAACCACCCGGGACTGGTGTCCGACTGCGAAGCGCTGCTGGCCGGGCGCGACACATTGGCAGGGAGCGGGGCGCTGAACTGGTCGGCGGATACTCCCATCACGGAGTGGGACGGTATCCCGTCATTGGAGAGTCAGCGCGTGACTCGGTTATATCTACAGAGCAAGCAGTTGAGTGGTAGTGTACCGCCTGAATTCGGTGCTGTTACCAACCTTCAGTGGCTGTATCTCTATGGCAATGACTTGTCCAGTGAGATACCGGCCGAGTTAGGCAGGCTGACAAGACTGCAACGGCTGTTCCTCTATGACAACGGTTTGAGCGGTCCGATTCCGGGAGAGTTAGGGAGTATATACGACCTTCAGTGGTTATCTCTCTATGGCAACGACTTGACCGGTGAGATACCGCCTGAGCTAGCCAAGTTGGGCAGCGCGTCCAAGCTGGAGCGGCTATTCCTCCAAGACAACGATCTGAGCGAAGAGATACCGGAAGAGTTGGGCAGTCTGACAAGCCTTACTCACCTGCTACTCCGCGGCAATAACCTGGGCGGGGAGATACCACATGAGCTGGGCAACCTTCCCAACCTGAAGTGGCTGTACCTATCAGGTAACACGTTCACGGGATGCATACCCGAACGACTGCGGGTTCTGGAACTCCATGATCTCGACGATCTTGACATTTCATTCTGCGATTTCGATGCGCTGGCCGCGATCTACGACTCAGCGGAG
>CASHTH010000768.1:0-19066 GCA_030341885.1 Geodia barretti | reverse complement strand
TTTCCCTCATCGTTGTCATGGCTGTTGATTTGAGCCATAGTCACACTATTCATCGTCAATGATCCTCCGACGACAACAACCAACACCGCAGCTATCAAACCTCTATGCATCTTCATTCTCTGCTCTGGCTCCAATATCGGTTACTTCAACTATAATGGTTTAAAGTTATGAAGTGCTACACAATAAGAGTATATAGTACCTAAACACTTAGTTTACAATTGGCAAAGTGTCTTATTTTATACTAGTTCAGGGATACATATGAGCTGTGATATCTGAAACTGCTGTATGTTGGTAACCACTCATGTTTCCGCTCTCTCTGTGCAGCCCTGAAAGATTAATTTTGCTCCTGAAACCATATTATCGTGGTGCTGTTATTGCGTAGCTATTTGGGCTTTACATGATAATGCATACATTCATGATGACAAAGAGATGAATTTCTACAAGATTGATACCCGTTAAGAGTGCTAATAGAGTTTGTGTTGGCTAGCTATAATACAATAGTGGACATGTGTGGAGAACAAGACTGATCATTTTCACATACATACACATACAATATTTTATACTTGCAATACACGTGCTCTGCCTAGAATGTTCAAGGGCGGTTCAGGGTTCAACTGATGTTGTGCAAGGTGCTACAATATCAAGTTAACTAGAATATATTTCAGTCTTTTTAGCATTCATTAGCCAAGGGCACTTTAAGTTTGGTGATGGTGTCTACTAAGCGTATGCAAGGAAGCGGAAGTCGTATAAATACGTTGAATTTCCTTCTGCGACAAGCAAGCACTTGTAGCGTCAATTGGTTAGCGCGTTCGGCTGTTAACCGAAAGGTTGCTGGTTCGAGCCCAGCCAGGTGCGATTTTTTTTTCCTTTCCAAAATATACAACACTAATTTCTAAACCCTATTATGAAGTTGTAGAATTTGAACTGCTCATCCTCGCTTGCCAACAATGAGTTACAATTCTCTAAGTAAATTCGTTTTTGTATAACCAAGTGATTGCATGGTCAGGCTAATGTTGACGCATAAGTAGAAGTTTGTCCCTGTAGCAATGGCCTTGTACCAGAAGCAACTGCTGACGAGGAGGATGAATGACTATTCTCTTTCTCACTAAGAGATAAATTGACTCTCAAGTCACGGTCGGACTCATACTCTTGATGCATCTGTGCTTTCACCGGCTTCAAAAACGTAAAACTCACAAACACAGCAGACAGTGGCCCGGTATACACGAAAAACAACCAATAGGTAACGAAAATGACTTCGCTGTCGAAATTCTTGAACGTTATCTCCGCCAGGATCTTATCACTGTACATGACAACGACCGCAACCACGGCAACTATCAACGGGAAAACGATCAACAGTGTCCATCCAATCGCCGAGCAGAGTTTTGCACCGATGCTAGCAACCTCGGTGAAAGAACGATCTCCATCAACCAAAGGACAAGGTAACCGTAGACATAAATGTACATGACAGCAACCGCTAGAAAACCAACACTTGAAGAAAAGCCTTTTGTCGCATTTAACACGAACTGGTAACAAACAATGGTGACGCTTGAATCGATGTTCTTGCAGTCTTCCACGATCTTCTTGTTTACCCAGACGGTCGAGTTTCTAAAGAAGCAGTCGAGTGTCGGGTTGCAAGTGTAGGTGGACTCCAATAGGAACGAAGACCAGAATGACACGAAGACGGCAAATATAAACATGGAGATGACGGTCGAGAACTGAATCACGTGCCAGTTGGATATCTCGTAGCTGTGGAACAAGATTCGCGGCGGGTTCTTCTTTATCTTGAGAGCGTCCCTGTAGATGACTTTCGAGTAGACGAAAAAAAAGGTCGTGAAGTGATTACAGGAGCACTTCTCGATAAGGTAGACGAACACGAGGGGGAGCATCGCTACGGCAACCACCGTGATTCCCATGGAGACAGGAATCAGGACCGCCCACTTGTAGTAGGTCCCAATATCGTGGCCGACCCCCATGATTATTGGTTCACACTCTGAAGACACTATTCGAAGAAGAGTGTCAGTCTAACTCTACATCGGAGCTAACATTAGCTTCTAAATCAACCATCTTTATCAAATGCAGGCTTGAGAACGGACAAACTTCTAAATAAAGCCCACCATACATGGTTAAACAATAGGCTGCTGTGTTTTACTACCATTAACACTTCAATGGCAGCCTGTGTAAACTATCTAGGCTATGTAAACAGAGCACAATGAAGATAGCCGGTTGTGCACCAGAGTTCATGATTATTTGATGCAACATCAATATTAATAGGTTACACTCTATTATAGTCCGCTTGCTCGCATAAAATGATAATTTTTGAACAAAAGTAACATTCGAGAGAGGAAGAAGTGCAGATGACGTAAGAAAATGCAATAATAAGTAATGTGAGAGAAAGATGTAGTAGTAGAGTTCAACGACAATGTAATAATATTACCCAAGACCGTAAGCCTGGCACTGGATGGCTTGCAGGAGTTTCTTCTTGAGAATGAGGTAGGAAGGATAGAGAGGGATCGACATTCGCTGGCTACATGTGGAGGCCACTGGCAGAGATTTGGTGTTGCCCGTCCCTATCACGTTGATTGTTATCTGGATGGCTGGAGGAAAAGATACGTAGAAATGTACGGGTATGCAACGTAGAAAGATATATACAAGATGTGGTTCCATGTAATTACGTGTGGGAGGAAGGGCAACAAACGAGGCTTGTATGTAGCTAGCATGGAATCCGCCCGCGTCTAGAGTGAATGCTTCATGTTAACACTTAACCAGCCATGGACACATAAATGTGTCCAGAGCCTCCATAAGTCCATAAGAATTTGTATGGGGGCTATAATACTAGGCGCTAATACACTATACATACACCAATTTCTGCTTATTTAAGCAGATCCTCATGGCATCCAAAGGGCTAAGTGCTTTTCAGCTTACTATTGGATATCAGATGCAGAATTTGCCCATATAGTATAGTATGTGCTCTAACCTGGATTTTGATCGTTAGACTCGGAAGACGAAGGGAGGGCCCCGCTGCCGGTTGCGAAATAGAGGAGCTCTTGTCTCTGAGTGTTGGTCATGTGACTGACAACCCTCCAGAACATCCTGGACACCAGAGAATAGAAATACCAACACATTTCAAGATGTGCAGCTTCTAACACCTTTGACCTTTATCCACAGGTGACTCTTATTAACTCTCGGCGTGCATGCGCAGCGAGGGTTACAGTAGTTGGGTCTGTCCGTCCGTCTTATTCATTAAAGCATAAAATGGCCAGTTGGTATGTATAACATAATATATCTGGGAAGCACTAAGCAGCATGCAGTACTAGCTACTAGTAAACTTTCAGAATTGCTCCATTAACAAATGGGTTGGGTTCTTCATTGTTTTTCATTGAGTAATTCGTAACTCAAAAACCTAGTCAAGTACCGTAACCCTCGCTGCACACCCGCACCGAGGGTTAATGAAGTAACAAGGATCGAAAAGGGTTTTTCCTAACTTTTCAAATCTGTCGCAGACTGTGGGCGAGCTCCCGTGGGTGTGGTTGAACCGAATGACTGATTTGAGTCGCGAGAGAGATATGCTGGCCGACCCTCCCGAGAGTAGCAACTGGAAATCCTGGATTTGAGAGGAAATAGTGGGAAATGAGAAGTGATTTACGTCATGTGAGGTACGTACATAGAAGAAAGAACGAATGGGGAGTTGGCTACGGGCTGAAGGAAGGACGGAAGTATATGAGCTAGAAAATGAATATAGGAGGAAATCCTGGGTTTAAGAGTGAGGAAGAGGGACACTTCAGAAGTTAAAAGAGCGAAAGAAGACAAACCCGAGTGTTCAAAAGACAGTGTTAAAGGAAGTACGACATATACAGCTATAAAGAGTACGAAATGGACAAAGTCCATACTGAGACACTGATGCGCAATTTGTAAAATATTTTGATTGCATGGCCGGAATGACGAAATGACAAGTGACAAATTAATGACACAGACCTCGGCAGTGAGTCCTGATAGAAGCTCTGGAGGTATGACATCATTGAGTCCCTCTTTCATGGCCTTCAGCTCGTCGCGGACACATCCGTACATCATGAACGTCGCATACAACCTGTGTAATAGTTCAACCAGGGATTACACGTTTTAAAAACCGGTTTAAAACTGGTTTCGGACCTGACGTATTCCTGGACTCGATCGGGAGTGACAGGTATCTTGGAGCCTCCTGGAATCAGGTCCACCAGAAATGGCTCTACTGAGCCCGACAGAGGGGCCTGTAAAAGGAAGGAGGGATCAACTTTAACACATTTCTCACTCCAGTCATAGAACTTCTCATTATGGAGGAACTCCTTTCTAAGGACACCCCTGAAATGAGGACACCTCTCTAATAAGGACACCTTTTCTTTCCCCAAGAACAGTTCTTGCGTGCAATTCAACCCCTGAAATGAGGACACCTCACTAATATGGACACCTTCTTCTGTCCCATTGGTGTCCAGATTAGCACTTTATTAGTAGCAATACTTAGTTGGTAGCTAGTTCCACTGTATATTGTATACCTCAAAGTAGCAACAGTAGGTGTTGGTAAAATCTTCCTCTGATTTCTTTTCCTCCTGAACGTCTTGGAGCATTCTTCGCAGCCCCTCGTAGAGATCCGCGTTGTAGAACGCCAGATCGTGCCACGCCAAGTCCCTGCAGAAGAAATAGTGAACTAGTAACAGCGTAGAGAAAGGGAAAATGGGAAAATGTAAGAATTGAAGTTCAAAACTAGTGTCATGTGGCAGTATAATTATAAGGGCTAAATTTCGAAAAAATTTTACTAAAAACGGAACTCAAAATTGCATTCTTTCACTGTGCCCCTATTGTTTTGCTCTATCTTTAGTAGCACTTCTAAATTTAGCCTTATATACCGCTAAATTCCCTTTAACAAGTAAGTACCTACATACGTACCTTCCCAGGAGATATTTGGCCACATGTCTGCACACCATAAGGGGAATGGTATATCTGAACCAGAAACACAGACCCAAGAATCTGCCCACGGCTCGGAAATACTTCCTTCTCTGCTCCTGCAGATATCATAGTATATAGAGAGAAAAAGTATATTTTCTGTTTGTGTAGGCTGAGCACTTATATATACCCTGATGCACTTACCCTGATGGTGGTAAGTTTTGAGGGAGAAATGCTGTGAGAAGGCAGAAAGGGACAAGGAGCAAAGAGACCACTCTGTTCCGGTTGTTTGCCTGGCTCCGAGAGTAGAACACCCACCTTGGTGAGGGAGGGAGGGAGGAGAGGGAAGGAGAGAGGAGAGGGAGAGAGGGAGAGAGGAGAGGGAGGGAGGGAGAGAGAGGAGAAAAAAGGGACACAGTATGGACTTTGCTTTAAAGTAAATGGGCAACGAAGAATGCTATATATAATAGTTGTCCTCAAGGCTATAGTAGGTAGTAGGCCAGTTGAGGACCAGTCAAACCTGTTTCAGAACTGGTTTGGATGAACACTATAGTACGGTAATATTGTCCTCTATGCTGATGTAAGCACGAGTCAAACCTGTTTCAGAACTGGTTTTGAAGTGTCGGAGGACTTGAGTTCATTGGCCAGACTGGAGAAGAACCCTCGGTTGACTCCTGGACCCGATCCTTCCTCCCCCTCGAACTTCACCCTCACTTGAGAATAGTGGAACTTTGTGAGCTACAAGAGAAGAGAGTTACTCAATAAGTCAATGACGTTGCCACTTTTAGTAGCATTAATCTAAATTTTCATTTCCTTCCTTTCCTTTCATTATACTGCTTAAAGCTCGCCTGTTGCATGTTCTCCAAGGCATCTTGTAGGAGGAAGTCCCTCCTAATCTTGAGGGAGAGGGAGTTGGACACTGAGCTGCTCCATTCCCGGTGGGTCATGGCCGCATCGTACAGCTGACTCACCTGCTGTCTGAACCTGCCGGAGAGAAAGGGTTAAAGCAGCATTCAGTAAAGGAAAAACATGAATACGGACAGCATGTGTATATACTTATCTCTTAGATCATAAATCCTGATAAGGAAGTGTATAGCTATATCATTCTATCGTTCTTATAGACAACGGCACATGTAATGGCCAATGCACTTTAGCTATACATTGGAAATTAGGCTAGGTTCACCATATATGGCGCATTGCCCCGTTGTGCCGTGTCACGTCACGTCCTGCCGCGAAGATAGAAATGGAGTGTATCCTTGCGGCACGGCGCGATGGGCCAATGTGACATATTGTGAACTTAGCCCAATACCTTTCAGGAGCTCTAAACTTTACTCTCATCTCATCTCACTGACCTGGCCATACGACTGGCAAACCCGGCTCTGGCGTTGAGGAAGTTATCTCTCTCTCCTCCGGGTCCCTCGGCCAGGAAGACGTGGGCAAAGACACTGATGCAGTTGTGCCACCTCTGGAGAGCCGTGTCGACCGAGAGAGAGAGGGTCACGGGAGGTAGGATGGCCGGGGCACTGCACAGGGGAGGGGAGCGAAGGTACATGCCACTCACTATGAGGTTCTTTGTCCCAAGGAGAATGACTAAAAACGCTCAAAATTTATATTGAGTACACAAGACAATTCATAGTATGCGCACACATCATTTCACTATTTCACCTTACTTGTTAACTACAAGCATCTTGGTTAACATTACAACCAAAAACTAGTCAAGAGGAATAATTATGTACACACAGCACACACAACTTGACATCATCAAAGAGAAGTCGTCTAATAATGAGAACACTCCAACTCGTAGCTTTATAACTCAAGTGGTAATAACAAACTTTTTTACAGCATTACAAGATACGGCTCCATATGTACATACATAAATTTTATGCAACCAATACTAGTCAACTCAGTCTTTAAAAATCAAAGTGTGTACAAGCTCAGGTATTGATGCCGTCTCGGTTATTGGGGGCATTGTCCGCCTTATTTACATGGTATACATTCCACCAACGCTCCAAAATAATTCGTCTTCTAGCCCCAACGTTGGCATTTCCTTTCATTTTTGATTTAATGGGTTTAAAAAGATACTTGGTTATATAACTGGCAAAAATCGGACCACCAAATCCGAAACAAAACCAATAAGCATAAAATTTGAACAAATTCTCCCTCGTTTTGAGAGCTGGATCACGAAACAATGGAACTGCAGCGAGTATAAAAAGAAATATTATGGGTACAAAAAGCAAGAGCACCCAGCAGAACACGACACAACACTTAGTAGCTGACTTTCTAATAGCAGGAGACAACGACTTCTCCATCAGCCATATCAAAACGCTGCTGTATACGCCAATGTAGGCAACGGATACACCAAAAAACCCAACTGCGTACGAAAATCCTCCAACAGTGTCAAACACAAACTCGAAACATGCCACTGTAGCATTTTCTTCAATCTGGCCACAATCGTGCACTCTAACAAAGTCCTCAAATTTCGGAGTAGATGACGACGTGTTTGCCACGAAACAATCGAGGTTTGGATCACAGACGAACGTCTCGTCGAATAAAAACGAAACCCAGAAAGAGAGAAACGAACAAAAAACCACCAAGGTTGTGATGAAGGATATTGGATACAATCGACTCGTAGGTATCTCGTAACCATGAAAAGTGATCTTATGGTTTTCATCGTCAATTTTAAGAGCTCGTCATAGGACGATTCTTGTATAAACGACCAATGAATGGATCGTAGCTGCAGCACCTTCCAAATCCAAGATGACGACAGGTATAAAAATGTGGAAAAGTAGCATGAAAAGGCCGGCGATGAAAGGAACAAAAAATCCCCAGTTATTGTAGGCCGCATAACCATAGCCCGTAGCCATCTTCAACAGTTGCTTCTCAATCCAGTTGCACGTACTGTAGCTCACTGAAGGTTAACTAAAGAGATTGGCCATATGTAGCAACAGGGTAATGATTAACTACTGCTGCTCTAGCACACCTTAAATTCCTTTATTAAGCTGACATTCATATATACGTATGTTTGCTGATTCAGTAAAGAGTATGAAATTACTTACAATTACTAAATCAGCAAGGGTGTGTCCCACTCAGCCTTGGGTTCGCGGTCGATCGCACACAAGAATTAGGAATGTCTCTTTAGAATTCATTCTCTCGGAAAGATACACTAATTCTCATTGTGCTTTTCGACATCTCCTACAACCTACTCACCAGCTACTATATAGCAACCCATGTATTAGTGACTTAAAATGAGCATTCCATAGCAAACAAGCGATTAACTTCAGTTAGAAGTGTGCGTCAAGGTTTTCTTGCATGTGTAAATACAGACATTAAGAGATGGCATTGTACAAAATTATACACTGCATAATTATAATTATGCACAAATATTAGTTTTCACATGAGGAACTTTTTGTTGAGGCCGACATTTCTTGCACAGGTCAGGTATGGGACGCTAACAAGAGAGACCTTTTCTGAAATATCCAATCACAGTTATCACAGAACTCGAGAGAGGTCCGACGTACAAAAAACAAATTGTATAAGAAACAAATATCAGAGTGCTTTCTGCTGTCATAAAGGCTGCGTTGTTTAAAATCGGTACCTTTACAATTATAACAATGACTGCGACAGTAACTATCATAAGAATGGTGGGAAAATAAGAGATACCACAGGTGAAACAACAATATTTTAGGGAACTGTCAACATTATCGGCTTGGCGAACTTCCTTAAGAACTCCTATAGTTATGGAGCTGACAATATGAATATAGGCAATAAGAAACGTAAGAAATCCAAAGGCCGATGCAAGACCTCCTGTCACATCAAAAACAAATTCGAAACACACAATCGTATCATTGTTATCAACAAGACTGCAATCTTGTATGGGTTCCCTCGGTGCAGATTCGAATCTCAGCGTCGAGGAGTTGGTCACAAAACAGTCGAGGGATCGATCGCAGACGTGGGTCTCTTCGACCAAAAATGTGGCCCAAAATGAGATAAAGACACAGCACACGGAGACATATGCAACAATAATCAGGTTACAAACCTCGCCTGGCGATAAAATATTGTGCTTATACAGTGCCCACGGTATTTTACGTGAACAACGCTCTTCGTTTTCACTGCTGCTTTCTTCACTGCTGCTTTCTTCACTGCTGCTTTCTTCACTGCTGCTTGCTTCACTGCCTTCTTCTACCCCCTTATCAAAAGCCAAAGACTTCACAAAATAAAATAAAATACTTCTCAAAAACAAGCTGCCTGAAAGGATGTAGGCGATGTACAGGCCAATTACGATGAAGCAGACAACAACTGTAAAGACTATGGGAGCACCGATTGTCCAGTCAAAGTAAGTGTCGTAACTGTGAGCCATTGTTTGAAAAACGATGGTCCTTTCTTTGACCAGAAACTGATGGTCGACTGAAGCGATACAACTTCTCGAAATCCCGGTGTTGCTTTCGGAGTGAACTGCAGTTGCAACTGAGCTGCTAACTGACAAACACAGCCTTTTGTACATGACTTCTCCCCCACTACTACAGTGATAAGGTGACCATTCATTACACTACACCCACTAGACGGTTTAGTGGACATACACTACTCTGCAGCAGCACTGTAGTGTATGTCCACTAAACCTTCTTGTGGGCATAGTGTAACCTATATATAGTCAACATGCCACACTTTTAACAGTTGTAATTGTCACCTTGGCTTCCTGAGAGTAACATTTATCAAGGTGGGGGGGGGGGCTTCCACCTGTTGACAAAATTATCAAGATTCCTGGGAGGCGCTAACCCTTAGAGTAACATTTATCAAGGTGGGGGGGGGGCTTCCACCTGTTGACAAAATTATCAAGATTCCTGGGAGGCGCTAACCCTTAGAGTAACATTTATCAAGGTGGGGGGGGGGCTTCCACCTGTTGACAAAATTATCAAGATTCCTGGGAGGCGCTAACCCTTAGAGTAACATTTATCACGTTGATTTCCTGTGGGGGAGTGTCAGTCACCCTCAAAGGGGAAAGAGCAGCTAGGGACTTTTGATGAGAAACCTGGACATCATGCGCTGTGTGGTATGGTGAAGCAGGGCTTTTGTTTCCTTTCAGGTGCCTTTGTGCGACCTACTACTAAAGTCCGTTCGCGTTGTTCCGTTAACCTTGCCGGTAGGAATGTGGAGTTACACAACCTCTTTGTTCACGCACTCTCCGCTTAATCACTATTATTATAACCCACAAGTGAGCATTAATTAGAGATTATTTCACTAACATGTACATGTTGTGTATACATCTCACCTTCCCTCACTGCTGTCGTAAGAAACAGGCAGCTCCCTCCTCCCCGTCCTCCTCTCCTCTCTCCCCTCTCCCCCTCCTCCCCCCTCTCCCTCCCCTCCCAACCTCCCCGGAGTACTGAACAACTGTTCCTTCTTCGCGTTTGGCTTCAGGAGATGCGGTTGCTGTGCCAACGGATAAGCTTCGCTCAACGGCTGCGAAAATTGACCCTCCGATGCCCCCCCACCGAAAAAACTCTCGTTCCCCACAAAGTCGGGCGATTCGATGAGCGCCCTCCGGGGGCCGAAAAAATTCTGGTTCGATTTTTGGGTTTCGTGGTCCCCCTCGCTCTCAGAGGTCCCGCTGCTCGCCAGGATCGACTCACTGCGCTTGAAAAACCGTTCGTCCCTAGCGACAGCTGTATCCATGTCGGTCGCCGAGGTGTGCTCCATTTGGAGTGGCTCTGTTCCCGTGTTTTGATTGGTTGATTGGTTGCCGGAGGACGGAGGTGATGTCGTCGCGGGGTTCGATTGATTTGATTGGTCGGTTTGAACGACTGCAGCTTTGGGCCAGTGGGTGAGTGTGTATATGAGAGCATCCAACACAAACACAACATGTTCATACCTAAAAGAAAAGAGAGATTAATATTTGGAAAATGTTGTTCAGGATAAGCGTTGTATGGCTAGTACACAATGGCATGGACGTCTTAAAATTACTCCGATAAGGGACCCTCTGAAATAGGGACGACCTCTCTACAAAGGACACTTGTTTCAACACTATGCTAATACTATTTGACCTCCGAGATAGGGACGACCACTCTACAACGGACAAAATCGTTGGCCCAATAGTGTCCCTTGTTCAGAGGTTCCACTGTACTAACCCGTAAAGGTCAATAACAGGCAGACAATCTGTGTCCTCCTTGGCATGGGCTCTCAGGAGATAGGTCATGTACTCTGCTGGAGTTGAACCGATGAAACTGCGATACGAGTCGTGGGAGGGAGTGTGCGATGATGTCGTGGGGGTGGGGCCGTCGCTACGGAGTGACATCACGTGACGCTGTTGACGAGAGAGGAAGGAGGGAGGGAGAGGAAGAAAAGGAGGGGTGGGGAGGGGGGAGAGACGGAAAGAGAGAGGGAGGGAGAGAACAGAGAGATAAAGACGAGAGGTGAAATAAGAGAAGGAGAGAGGGAAGGAGGAAAGAATGTTTTAAGGACCAAACCTCAAAAGACCACAGCATATACATTAGCAGCTAAGCGTTTAAGCACGATACTTTACATTTGCACACATCAAAAAGACCTTTACTCCTCAAACCTGAACATCAAAGTTTTGCCCCCGCTGCAGCTGGCCCTCGGCAACATCCAGTACTTTTATCACCCATCTCCAGGTGCTCTCCAATTGGGATAGAGTCTGCCTCACTAGGTGACACTGCAGTTTCGCCGGCAACACCAACTTTGTCTGAAACGAAAATTTAACCGGCGAAATTTGAACAAACGGTATTTATTAGACTCACTCGGGGAAAATGCAATTTTTAGGATTCAAAAAACGAAATATTTATGATAGTTGGTAGAGCGCTCGCCTAGACTGGAGAGTGTCGTGGGTTCGAATCCCACCCAGGGCAACTCTTCTTCTTTTCTTTGAAAAGAAAGAGCTGTCCTGGGTGTAGTTGACTTGTTTGCCTTGCCTCTGCCTTTCTACCTCGCTACCAAGTTGTTGAGACATGTACGTACCTTGGTGGTTTTGTCGTCGCAGATGGTAACAGCGATATCGACGAGGTCCTTTACGAAACGGGAGAAAGTTCTGGAGAGAAAACCGGCCCCGAACCTGACACTAGGGATGGTGAAGAGAGGCATGTTCTGCTCGTGGTGACCTCCGAACTGGGGGCCGTTACCGGGGGCAACAGAAGTACGAAGAAGAGAGAGAGAGAGAGAAACACATTATGTATGTAATTTATTGTGGCAGTATTTATAATAAGTAATAAGGGATAAATTGAAAAAAAGTTACTAGAAATGGAAACTGCATTCTTGCACTTGGCCATATTATTATTTTGCTGTCCCCCCCCCTAAATAGGGGTGTCAACGATTTTTCATTTGTTGTAGGCACATGAGTGGAAAAAGAGACAACCCAACTATGCTTAATACTTTGATTACAGTTGGAGTATGGAATGGTAACATCTTCAATCGTTTTCGTGCGTAAATCATTGAACGGGGTATGCCAGATCTCCTCACCAAGAAATGCGACGGTGAGTCGCTTCTAAAGGAAGAATTAGACGATTCTCCGATCCTCCGTCCGTCCAGAGCCCAGGCAAACGGGTAGATGTTGTCAGGAGAGGCGAGGGCTTGCTCTCTCGGCCTCGGAGCTGGAGGGGAAAGGGTTAAACATGCTGGAGGGAAAAGGGTTAAACATGCTGGAGGGAAAGGGTTAAACATGCTGGAGGGAAAGGGTTAAACATGCTGGAGGGAAAAGGGTTAAACATGCTGGAGGGAAAAGGGTTAAAAATGCTGGAGGAAAAGGGTTAAACATGCTGGAGGGAAAGGGTTAAACATGCTGGAGGGAAAGGGTTAAACATGCTGGAGGGAAAAGGGTTAAACATGCTGGAGGGAAAAGGGTTAAACATGCGGGAGGGAAAAGGGTTAAACATGCTGGAGGGAAAGGGTTAAACATGTGTATGTAGTACACGGGTAATTAGAGAAGCATTGAGTATACTAACGAATAATGCACCAACAAAAGATGAAAAACGGTGTGTTCTTACGCGAAGTGTCAGCGGCCTCCTCAAAGGTGAAGAAGGTCTCAGTGTTGAATCCGTCCTCGTCAGACGAGCTTGACGAGCTCCACACTCCTAGGAGGTGCGGGTCAATCAGGTTGGACAGGTTTGTGGGAGACATGGGAATGTACGAGGCGGCGTCGGACGGTGAATGAAGAAACGATGAACCTGAGGAGAGAGAGAGAGAGAGAGAGGGAGGGAGAGAGGAGAAGTGTTTACCAGATTCACTGGTGTAAAGGAACTCTCCGCTTTGTTAAAAGTGTAAGCGACACATTCAACAAATCGTGGACTAAAAATGGAATTTGACAGCATGTAATGGCTAAATTAAGAAATGTTACTAAAGATAGAGCTAAACAATAGGGCCCAGTGCAAGAATGTAATTAGTTTTCCATTTTTAGTAACATAATTTCTGGGGGGCATGTAGTTAGAGAAAACATTGACAACTACGTAAACTGGCTGTTGTTACCTGGTCTCTCAGCGTCCTGATCCGAGATGCCTTCTTCATCGAAACTGCTGTCGTGACCCGAACCCATTTCTACCTCTGTAGCGAGAACCTCGCCCGTCGCAGAACCGGACGCCCGATCTGAACTCGGGACATCCGATCGGGCAACGGGACGGAGGGTGATCCCTTCGGAAGGAGGGAGGAGGGGGTTGGAGGGGAGGGGAGGGAGGTTGAGGGTGTGGTAGGCTGAACGAACGTGCAGCTGTCGCTGATGGGACCAGCTCAAATCCTCTGGTTGCCTGGGGCAACGAACGCAATTATGTAGAAATATGTCAAAAATACCGTTTGATATCTAAAAGGCAGAGAATACCATTTCTAAAGCGATCCGATTGAGTGCAAAATTACGTGTAAGCAGTAGCATCCATAACAATGATTTGCTCAAAACATTTACCACCTTGCAAGAAATTGTTTGCCTTCCTACTTCAGCCGCCCCCCCTCCCTCCCTCTTTCTCTCTCTCTCTCACCTGTGCGTCCCTCTGTAAGAAGAGGTCCCCCCATGTCTCGGACCACCGGCGCTATACTCGGCGGACACAGAACTAGCTCCCATCGGTTTCGAAATCCCCAGAGTCACGGGCGTTGCAGCCATGTCGGCCGAGCGAGATAGAGAAGCAACCGCCAGCCACGAAAATTTGGCCAGAATTGATCTGATAGGTTGAGAGTTGTAGGGACAGGGTTAAATGGGTTGAGATTTGTAGGGATAGGGTTAAATAGGTTGAGATTTGTAGGGATAGGGTTAAATAGGTTTAGAGTTGTAGGGATAGGGTTAAATAGGTTGAGATTTGTAGGGATAGGGTTAAATAGGTTGAGATTTGTAGGGCTAAGGTAAGAAGAGGTTAAGGCAGAAAAATCCTAAAAACACGTTTAGTTCAATAATATACTTTTAGACTTACTTTGTGACTTTCACGATATCTTGAGGTAGAGCTGAAGAACTACGACCACTGTCAATTTCAGACCTTAACCCTCTCCCTCCTCCCTCTCTCCCTCCTCCGGTTCTCCTTCCGCCAGACCCCTCCCCCTCTCCTCCACGAGATCGTAGTTGCTGCATCTCTACAAACGTGTTCTTCACTCTGCTGTGCTCCATTCCGAGTACCCGGATCACCGAATCCAGGAACCGTTTCCCGACCAGAATGGGGATGACCCTGTCGTCAACCAGTCTCATGTTGACGTCGTGTACACTCAGATCAAGGATATCAACCGAACACTGATTTGATTCGGCTAAACACGAATTGATCTTTTCGACAATCGTGGATGTGAAATTTTCAATGGATGTTTCGTCACAGTTTAGCACAAAGTGAGAAGTGAAGCTATCGATGGATTGAACCGAAGATAATCCTTTACTCTGGGACGGCCAATCCTGCAATGGGTCGCCTGGTTGCCCGATGCCTTGGTCTCTTTGCTGAGGGAGGGTTGCGCGATCCACGGATGGGGCAGGAGGGTAGCATCCCAGGACAGTTGTCACAATACAAGGCCAGTTCGTAAAAAGAGGAGAGAGAAAATCATTCTCAGAGTTTCTTGTTTCCACTGAAAATAGAGACTTTGGTTTAAATTTATTTCCACCACCAGACTCATGGTCTTGGGCACCGGCTGCATTGCTAGGTGCTGTTTCTATGGCAACCCCTGCATCAGGTGTTGTTGTCGGCGGTTGCATTTCGGATGGTTCATCTGTTGTTGGCGTAGCGACCGACGAGGAAGATGTCGTTGGCTGTGCTTCCATGACTACATCTGACTCTGACGACGTCGATCCCTGAGATTGTTTATCGGTTGCCAAGGCAGCAGATGAGGCGATTACTCTTGCCGGATCATCACATTCAATTAACTACAAAAGGAAAAAGTACAGCAATTGAACCAATTCTCAATGTAGTGGGAAATATGTATTTTGGGATGGGTCTTCTGTAGTCATAACGGCTCTAAAATGTAAACTACATAAATTTTAAATATTATCTTCGATGACATCATTATCGTACCATAATCCTCAGTCCACTCATTGCAATGGAGAGATACATTTCAAAATCTCCCTGTGGCTTGTCAGCCATTATTTCACGGACGACGTCGAGTTTTTCAGGGTCTAGCGGGAAACTGTGTTGTTCTTTCTGATGGAGGGAAGCAAGAGAGGAGAGAGAGAGAGAGAGAGAGAGAGAGGGGGTGATTAGGGAATGAGAGAAAGAGGGAAGAAGAGAAGAGAGAGGAGTGAAGAAGGAGAAAAGACGAAGAGAAGAAGAGGGAGAGTGAAGTTAGAAGGAAAATAGAAGATTGAGCAAAAGAGAGATAGTGAAGGGAGAGAGGGAAGTGGAGGGAGAAAAACAGTGGGGAAAGAGTTAGATAAGAGAGAGGAGACAAGACAAGGAAAGAAGAAAAGGGAGAGGGAGGTGGAGAAGCAGAAAGAGTGAATATAGAGAGAGACTGGAGATAGAGCAATTCTGTTTCAAACATCTCCCAAAAACCGACCAACCATTTTCTTAACACAGGCGGCAAACCAATGGTGGAAAAACTCCAGACAATCGAGGGGAGCGTTTTTCACCACCGGCATATCATCAGGCTTGATCAGGAGACCCCTCAGGTAGAAATGAAGTTGTAAGTTCCTGCACACATAGAAAAAACCATGTGATGCCAAGAGAAAAAAGATGTGGAGCTCTGGACGGTCTTGTTGGCCCTCATCAGCAGAGCATACTGCAACTTCTCTATCTGGCATCACGAGTTTATAAAGGCTGACATGAGCGCAGCACTTGTGGTTCTGAACTAATGAGATTCATCCCCACAAGACTGTGTGTTGTACATACAAATTATGAGTAAAACCCTTCTAATCAGGACAAGAACAAAAGCGGTCTATATTATTAGAACAAACGTATGGTCATTAATCAACCGTGAAGATACGTCAAGAAATCTGAACAAAACTTTGAGGTTCGAAGGCCAACTTACATCAATCTCCGAATCCCCTCCTGAAAATGCTCTGCTCCACTCGCTCTAACGGAATCACTCGCAGTCGACGCTACGACACGAGAGACAAACAAGGGGTTAAATACAATCGTGACGGGTATCTTACAAGCTCACCTGAGCTCGCATCAGTTTCTTTGGGGTTAACTGCCAAATCGATTGTCGTAAATCCCTGTGTTTCGGACGGCAAAGGTTTTGTTAGTAGCGTATTTTTGGCAGAAGACATTAGCTCAAGGAGACGAGAGGAGTAACGCGATTGCGTAACCTGGGCTTCAGGTACACTGTCCAGTGTGTACTGTGCCAGTCGCAGACCGGTTCCAGATTCAGTGGAATGGGAATGGGACGCCTCGCCGCCCGAACCGACAACTGCGGTAGCACCACTCGACGAATGCTCTCCTTCCGTTCCCTTTTGTTTAGTTTGTTGCTCGTGTTGTTGTTGTTGTTGTTGTTGTTGTTTTAATGTTTTCTGTTTCGACAGGTTCGGTCCCTCTGAAAACGGAGGTCAAAAGGTCGAAATTGGAAGTGGAAGGCTCCTGGCTTTTGCCGGCAGCAAAGTTTGCTATGATTTTGTCCTCTTTTTTCAAAATTCCCAAGATTTTGGGGAATTCCTGGATAGCAACTGGACCACTATTGCGTGTACCCATTTCCGATGTACCAGTAGAACTAGTTTTCAAAACTGGTTTTTGTATAGCGTGAGACGTTGACGAAACTAGCAGTGGGCTGGGTCTGGGTTTGGTTGCTAGGGACGACGACGGAGTCTCGTCGCCACAGGAACCAGTAAACAAACCACCGGGGACCTTGTTGGGGGTGTGGCCAGTTTTCTTCCTGGTCTCGGTTCCATACTGCTGGAGTGACGTGGAATGGCGACCTTCGAGTATGTCCGACAATGCAAGAAGTGATGAAGGAAAACCTGTATAATTATTGGTACACTTCAGTAAAATATTTTAAGGAAGTTTTTTACTTTTTTCTTATATAATGATACAAGCATTATTGGGACCTAATACTGTACAGTACTTCATATCAAGTAGTCTTTATTGATCTTACAGGGTTGTCACAATAGGCAGGTTGAATGTATACCATATGCATGCAAGCTGCTTTTGAGGAAAGAAAAGGTGTCCTTATTAGAGATGATGTCCTCCTTTCAGGAGTGTCCTTAGAGAGGAGGGTTCCCACCGTAGTATTATATGTAAGTAAAGTTACCACAAGTACAGAATTAGACAGGGACTGGAACAGGAATGAGACCAGGGAAAGATATTTGGAACCGGAATCGGACCTGGTGCAGGGGGCGTGTCGTCTTCCCGGCACCTGCTGGCCTGTTGGAGAGACGCCATCACCTTTGGGTTGTGGACAAGTGTCATTAGTGTAGTGTCACCGTCCTTGGTTACGGCCGTACAAACCTGTAGATATGTATACGTATACGTATATAGTATTAGTCTATCTACTATGGATGGTTGGTTTGTCATTTCGTTTTCTCGCGTGCCTACAAAAAATGCAAAACCGTTCAAACCCTTACTTGGAAGGGAGACAGTTAAATAAAAAAGAGGAGAGATAGGGAGAGATAGCACTGCTATTCCAACCTCCTACTTCAACACATTACAATTCTCAGCTCACCACTAATGGTACTCCGTATTTTGCACGCACGCACACACACACACACGCTCATTTTTCCGAGTCGCGAATATCGTCGTCGCGTATTAAACAAACAATTGTTATTTCCAAATCGATTGGTACTTAGCGCAAACAACAGCTGAGGACCTCTTAACTGAAAACAGCCAATGTAATCGACAGCAGCTGCTTTCTGAAGAGGAAAAGGCTAAGATATCAAGGAGCATGTGGTCCTAAGTGTTGTTAAACCTATCAATAGCATGTGGTTAGAGGGGGTTCGAATACAAACAGAGTTGCCAACATATAGTACTGAGGAGGAAAAGGTTAAGATATCAAGTTAGAGGGGTTCGAATACAAACAGAGTTGCCAACATATAGTACTGAGGAGGAAAAGGTTAAGATATCAAGTTAGAGGGTTCGAATACAAACAGAGTTGCCAACATATAGTACTGAGGAGGAAAAGGTTAAGATATCAAGTTAGAGGGTTCGAATACAAACAGAGTTGCCAACATATAGTACTGAGGAGGAAAAGGTTAAGATATCAAGTTAGAGGGTTCGAATACAAACAGAGTTGCCAACATATAGTACTGAGGAGGAAAAGGTTAAGATATCAAGTTAGAGGGTTCGAATACAAACAGAGTTGCCAACATAATTATAGTACTGAGGAGGAAAAGGTTAAGATATCAAGTTAGAGGGTTCGAATACAAACAGAGTTGCCAACATATAGTACTGAGGAGGAAAAGGTTAAGATATCAAGTTAGAGGGGGTTCGAATACAAACAGAGTTGCCAACATATAGTACTGAGGAGGAAAAGGTTAAGATATCAAGTTAGAGGGTTCGAATACAAACAGAGTTGCCAACATATAGTACTGAGGAGGAAAAGGTTAAGATATCAAGTTAGAGGGTTCGAATACAAACAGAGTTGCGAAAAAGCCAACATATAGTACCTCAGTGTAGCTCAAGAGTTTGTTGAACAGTGTGTGGGCCTTCCGCGTGGCAGACACCTGTGGAATAAACAACATTTTTGTTGCTTACAACAAGGTTGCTATGCCACACTAGCATGCACTTAGAGAATAGGGTGGCCTAAATCGTTTGTACTTTTAGCAAGCAAG
>CASHTH010000767.1:0-39140 GCA_030341885.1 Geodia barretti | reverse complement strand
GATATGACTAACTTCGTGAAGTGTAAACAAAATTGGTCCCTCTTCATTTATTGATGTGTGGAATAAGACTCTGGAATATAAAAAAAAATCCGACGTATCCGCTCAAACCCTATTTAACAACTATTGTAATCAGGTGCTCAGAACAACACCTAAAGCAACACTATGATTAACGAATCAAGTAATTTTAAGAGCAATAAGAAATCAAAACAATAGTAAATGACAATGTGAAAAAATTGTTGAATTCGGGGCGATCCGGCCTTGGAACAGCCCTGAACCCCAAAGTATATAATGCGCTCTAATGGTTTTCATCAATTTATCCTGGACTAAGGTGTCTGATTTCTCACATTAATTCTGATCAAACATGCAGGCCCTAGTTTTCTCTATGAGACACGGGAGGGGAGAAGATCACCAGGACCATCACACCCAAAAATAAGTGGATAAATTTGGCATAATTTGTCTTTACTCAAACAGCAAGAAAGGTAAGGATCCTTTCGTCCCTAAATGCAAGAATTGTATGTTTATATCACAAATAGTATTTATTTATGCAAACACCAAGATACTGCAACTTGTCAATCAATAAAAATCGACTCCGTAGCCCTATACAGGTATTTGTTTTATACATTGCGGGAGAAAGACTGCAATGGATGGTGGTACCTTAAGTAGGACCAGCATGAGCCAAAAGATAGAAGATAAAGAACCTCTATTAGCTGCTAGTGCCTGGGACAACAATTGCTTATGAAAAAAAACGGTCGAATAACCTGCATTGAACAGCTGAAAGTACACCATATTCGGTATCTGGTGAGGCGTATGTTGCTGGGGTCTGTTGATCCTGAAAGGATACAAACTGAATAGTGTTGACTGGCAGAACTCTGAACAGGACAACACGAAGAGGCGGGAACCAAGTTTAAAAGGAAAAAAAAGAAAAACGGAACATGGTGAACCATTTGTGAATCGAAAAAAAGTTGCGGAGAGCAACTATATCAGGGTAGTTTGATGTACACTGTAATAATAATTGCAAGAAAGAAGACGATAGAGGTGGCATTCGAATTGTGAGTCATTGAAATAACCGTGTAATCGAAGTAATAAATTGGTATGGACGAAAAAAAAGTAACGAGTGTTGTATAATGTAACTGTTCAGAACCACAATTAATGGCCATGTACAAAACGAAAAACCAACCATCGAAGAAGGTCCAATGCGACCGCACAGAAGGACAAGGCGCAAAAGAGGGCTGCACACTAGATGTGTGTACCAACATGAACACCATGTAAACATCAAAATCAAGATCAACCATGACGAAATCTACAAATAACAAACGTTAGCAGTGCGTGGTCCAGGGAGGGAACTAGTCGGATAGTAGGGGGGGTACCCAAAATCTATAATACAACCCCAAAACAAAGGCAAAGTACCGAAACTCAAATAAATTGGCACATACAACTCTCAGCATAAGCAAGCAGGTGTGAGGTGAGCAGAGCGTAGGGGTGGTTTATAAAAGGAAACCAACCGCACCTGAACGAACAAGTATCATAAACGGTCAAAATGGAATGCAAAACAAAAGCACAGGACTACTAACCCTGGACCAATAGGGCCGCTTTTCTGCCCTAAGTGTGGAATCTCATGCTAGTAACCAAAAATGTCAGTGGATTGGTAAAGGAAACTGAACCAAAAGCAGGAATGTGGCATATTGCCGAAACAATAAGGCATATATTTTGGTCAGTCGTTGCTCAAAGAAAGTGTTAAGGTATCGATAAAGGTCGAGACGAAATACTAAGTGACTAAAAGATGTTTATGCTAGTAATCACAATGTACACATCTTTTCTGCATCACCTAGTGTAACACATGGAAAAGTCGCATGGATTCGGGGTGCTGCCCGAGAAACATGAATCATTGACCACATGCGTAACACAAGGGACACAGGGTACGTAATGGTATTATAGGGATGCGATGAGATAGTAACAGAATGTTTCTCTGCTAAATTTGGTGAGTATAATGCTCACTATTCCGATACTTTTCACACCAAAAGACCAAGTAGAATTGAGTACTTAAACCAATCCGTATCACGCCTCAGAGTTTCGACACATTTGAATCACCACATTAATTTAATTTCAATTGGCAATGTTAATGAGGAGTCCTGTGATCAGATAGTGAATCAATTCAACAGAGCTAGTGCAGAAAGGGCTGCCGCGGCAGGTGTTTACCAGGAATAAACAAACAGGACTTTGACGGAAGGGGGGGGGACTAACTAGTTACATAATATATGGAACTAACATAATATTTATACAAAACCATAACCGTGGGAAAAGGATGAGACTTGGTAAGGGAAGATTTTCTTCAGAGTAATGTATCAAAAGATTGTACGTAAGCGTCATCCTTTTACAATGTGTAGAGCGAAAATCGAAATAGGAAAGGCTTGATGGCGGTGTGAGTTCTGGTAATGGGTACACTACCAATCAACCATCAATAATAGCTATCACTTGGTAAGGAAGGTGGATTGAATAAACCAAACCCTGGTGCATTACTTTTCGTACGTTTCCGTAGAAAAGATAGTACTATACGGCCATAGCACAGCACACCCAGGCTTCGCAAAAGGTTTAACACACTTCAAGGCCATGGTGCATTTAAGATTGATTGAGAGGCTCCGTGGATCCAGGTTGTATTGCTGCACACATACACTATGTCATCCAACAATGGGCGTTGTCTCCTTGCTTTTTATACAACGAGGACTAAACTATGTTACAAGCAATATATTTGACTTGATAGTGCCGTGAGTGGTGCACAAGTGACAAACCAAGCTTGAAGTGTGCACCGCAGAGAACCATCACGCTTACGGTGAGGTGGACCGTCTGTATTGCTAGCCTTACCGACTCCTAGAAGCCTCCGCTCGCTCAACTGACGATAACACCAGGGAGACCGCCAAACAGACCCAACTGGGATCGGAAACACAATCTCTGCTGAATCCTCACAAAACGTTCGTGCGTGTGAGTTGTAATATACAGGACGACATTTTGTCTTGATCCAGTTGTCAGTAGAAATGCAAAAATATATCGTGGTTTCCTAATAATAAATTATGCCTAGCCTTCTTGCTGATAATCCAAATATGTTTTGCAATTCTGTTGGCTAGAACACGAAATACTTAGCATCCGGTGAAATTTGGGACTTAAGTTGAAGAATTTATTCGGGGGGTAAGGGAAGGGGGAGAAAGAAAAGGAAGAGACGATTGGTTCCAAGGAAGATAGGATAATGGAGACAACATGTTGGGCACATAACTAGTCTTGCATGTTGACAGGCGTGCTCATAAACACTCTCCGACCTGGACTGAGTCTCAAATCCTCGAACATTATTCTAAAATAACCTAAACGTATTAATCCGAATGACAGACTAATAAAAAACGAAGATTACATGAAATTAATTGGATAGTTCGCATTGTCAATACACTTTGCCCGTTGTATGTGTCCGGCACAAAATGTGAAGAAATCATTTTACACCCTTATATAGGGGAAGCACCAAATTTGGGCGTGATGGATAAACGGGCAGCGGAATAGAAAAATGACATACCAATCCATAGAAACTCACAGAAACTTACAGTCAAATCAATTAAAATGTAGTTGGTTTCGGTTTCATTTTCGGCTATATCATGGGTCGCTCCAAACAAACCAATGGGCGACAAAAAAAAAGGATAAAAGTAACTTTGGACACCACTCATTGGTGTACAGCAAAATTTGACAACAGATAGTGGTGAAATGATTTAAGAGACAACTAGATGAAAGGGAACACATTACATGGAGGTAAGGATAAGCAATATCTAAAACATTGACTGTAATACGGGTGCTACACACAATGCAGTAGATGTGTTGTGAATGCTTGGTGGGAAGCAATCCGAGCCAACTTTTAACGCAATGTTTTTGTTGAACACTGTCGAAAGTTTTTCTAAAATCAATAATACATGGAGAAAATCATGTTCCTTGTCAAGAAGAGAATACGTTCCTTGTCAAGAAGAGAATACCCATCATAGTGGCTGATCTCCCCTCTTGAAAATCCCCGTTGAAGATTATAGGTACATTCTCGAGCAGATGGTCTCAGAGAATAGCATACACAATTTTCTAACAATGCTCAATAGTGAGAATAGGGTGTAATCCCCTGACTTTGGAGTAGTGACAATTTATACTCACTTTCCGGTTGCAAGGGAGAGGTTAAACATAATGTGGGCTTAAGGTGAGTGATGCGCCTTGGGTGCATTGGTATCAAGTTTACTTGTAGTGAGTTGCTGCTCTATTGTGTTCCAGCAACTAGCAAAAATGTGTTGCAGCGATGACTGTAATATTGCAATTCTCATAGCATTGGGTTTTCAAATAGCGGGGCCAGGGAAGGTTACACCTCCTTCGTAGACAACGACAGGGAATCTCTCAGGAAAATTAACAGCTGCTTTACTGACATAAATACTATTTTCTGTCCGGATTTTTGAGAAATTATTGATTTGACACATCACTGTTATAAATACCCTACTATAGTCCTAATGTAAAATGTTTACAGTTTATGATTTATACTGTTCAATTAATTGACAGTGTATTGTGCGAAGATGATCTGGTAGAAAGATGTTTGGGATTTTTAGGCAAATCCCTTGCCGCTCATGCGCACACATGGGACCGCGTGACGCATGCGCGCACAGCATCCCTCGAATCCCAATCATGGTTGCTGCTGCAGCCGGAAGGCAAAGGCAGCAAAGGCGATTGAAAGTGTTCTGTGTGACGTGCAGTTTTGCTCCAGACGATCTTTTCTTCCCACTTGTTGTAACTGCTGCTATCAAAGGAACATGGTATAGAGACCTATAGTGTACGTAAGTACGTACCTGTTTACTCGGTTTGTAATGTTTTTTGGTAGGTTTCTTTTCTCGTTTGCTGTGTGTCTCAATTTGTTTTTCCAACCTGGCTGTACTGATGGGATATCTGCTGCATTAGCAGTTTCTGCAATTGGATTTACTTGCCTCCAGCTATTGGCATTTGTTCACAAGCTTGTCCTCCTACTGACTAGTGCAAGAGGGACAATCCGGGAGCCCAACCACTCGTGTGTGCGGGAACTTCTCCTCACTGGAGTTGCAATTTACGTAGTGGAGGTAGTGTGGGCTGTATACAGTGTGGTAGCTGTGCTCACCAGAGTTATTGACGGTGGTACTCCTTGTGAGAGACTTCGGAGGCCGATTGCAGCCTATGTTTTTCTTGTATGGCTAAACTGGCTTGAGCTGGCAGTACTTGCGTTGGTGTACTGCAGCTGCTTAGATCGCTGCAAGTGCTTCTTCTGTCACGCTTTGTGTTCTTTACATTGTCGTCAAAACGTTACTTCCCAAGCTTTACCCAATAGTGTTGGCGATTGGAATGTTGAAGCAAACATCAGAGTTTTACCAACCAGTCGTAGCATTAGTGCGTCACATTTGTGTAGCATCATGCGTGAAAAGCTCTGCACATGCCGTCGTGATGGCCTCAACAACTCTAAGAATGTTGCCCTACTGGATTTGTCCCATGCTATGGAGGTGCTGTTCCGTGATATGGAGATCCACTACACTGCACTAGATCGACTGTCTGGATGGATACTGGTTCAGAAATACCACAGCCAGCTGCTGAGGCAAGGGGAAAGTAGCAATGTTACTGAAGAACTGCTAAAGGTCTGTTGTTACACTCAGTTTTGTAAGAGTATGTTATTTTTCCGGGTCAAACGTGTAGTTGTATGTAGAACTAAACAGCTTACGCTTTCACATTTAGAAAGAAGAAAATGAGGGAGAGAGAGAGAGCGGGGGAGGACTTCTAAAGGGCTTAATACCTACGTATGCACATTAAAAACAGCACATTAACACAAACAAAAGCTCAGACATTCACAACATAGGACTAGCTATACATGCGTGAGCTGGCGTACAGTAGTAGGATGATGAATGGGAGTATCAAAAGCTGAACTTGCACTAGCTCATAGATGATTTTTAATCGATGTGCTCCGCATGCCCATGAGTAATTTGCATGCAACTTTGGCGCATCACATAGGTAAGCAATAGTGTTCTGTGTGTTCTCTGTGCACTTAGACAAATTATTGGATAGATGTTTAGGTGTGTGTAAAACTGTAAACGCAGTCATTACTTTTTTTGTATCTCGATGTTTAATTTTTACAGTAGAGTGCTGAAGATTGGCAATGATGTGGTAACTACATGTACACAAATTTCCATGCTCAATTATTATGCAGGCAACACTTCGGTTTCTGAAAAAGAAAGGAGTGATTGACAGGTTTCATGAGATCAGACGACCACAGCCTCTTGAAGGAGCAAACAAGGTGCTAGGCTAACACACACTGTTTTACATCACCCACCGTCCACACTTTAGCCTGTAAGTTCATTATTTATCTACAGGTCAGGTTGTTTGCCACTTCTCATGCTTCACTTATGATTTGATGCGGTCATGTTTAGTGAGACTTACTCCAAGTTTGCCTCCTTTCCTATAGTTACCTGAAACTCTACTCTACTACTTTTGGTTTGCTATGGCAGCATATGGTTGGTCTGTAAAGGTCTTTCTTGAGCCACTCTCTGGAACATGCACACTCTGCAGAGGTGCAAGGTATATATACTAGAGGAATGTAACGCATTGTTTGGCGAGCAAGCGCGAGCAGTTCAATATCTCACACGTGTTTTGCGCGTATTTAGAATCATGTACAATATTACGGTATGTACAGTGCCCGACCGATAGTTATAAACATAATTATATAGAAACTTCCTGCATTGAAACGACTAGGTAGCCAATAATTATAATACGTCGTTCTTGTTTATGGCTTTTCCACCTGAACTACAACTTTCATGGTAGTAGAGTTTCTGCATAATTGCCGAGTAAAGTGTGAGCCTACATACCTAGTCGTTCCAATGCGGGAATTTTCTTGTTTATATGTAACTATCGGTCGGTCTGGCACTAAACATATCGCAATGTCCTACGTGATTCGAAATACGCGCAAAACACACATGAAATATTGAAGTGCTTGCAGTCGCTCGCCAAAAATATGTGGCATTCATTCTAGTATATTATCCTGACATTAATTGACTGCTTGTACACAATGTGAATTCTAGCTCATTCCTCCTGGTGTTCCTCATGCACTCAATTGTCAGGTGCTCATGTTGTGTCAGAGAGCAACAGGTGGATGAAGTTGACGGACGGGGTGGACTGTTTCTTAAATCTGCTGAGGTGGCAAGCATTGCTGGGATCAATGTTGAAGATGTTGTCTTAGGAAAGACTGCCAATGATGTAACTACTAAAATAATGTGGGGTGACTGTGTGTGTCCTTCAGTTTTCTTTAAATGTCAAGCACATTATTGGTGGGATTCATTCTGGTGTGTTCAAAGCCAGCTCCTTTTGAAAGCATGCAAACTGTTGTAGCAACAGCTTTTGGGTGGCAAGTAAACTATACTAGGCAGAAATAGGCATATGTAGATGTAAGATGCCCTTGATCGGCGAGTAGAAGCAAGCTGATCTAGGAGACCAAACAGTGTGATGTTTCTATATATGTGTACCTACTGTATGTACATGTATGTTGGTACATCGTCATAATGTGCATGGTATACAAAACTAAGTGCTTGGAATATTTCTACAGTTCCTTGCTCCCACTCACAGAAAATGCCTTGCATTCACGTAGTAGTAATAATAGTTGACCTGGTGGATGGACTGCAGAAAAATTAGGTCAGGAGGGAAAGAGAATTACTAGTATCTTTTATGTGCATGTATGTATTTTGTTTATGCAGTAATTTCATAAATAGCATCTGTGGCTACAGATACACTGCCCACCATTCTTTGTGTGTCGTACTGCCCGCCGTGACAAGGTGACTGGGGAGACAAGGAAAGAGCTGGTTATAACTATCAGGGGCACACTTAGCGTCAAGGTATACCTCACTTGTTTATGCATCTTATGATGTATCCTCTCATGAATGCCTACTCATTAAGCATTAACCTTACGTGATGTATAAATCCCTTTGCTCCCTTTGCTGCCCCTATAATTACCCAATCTTCTTGCCACTTGTTTGGTTGAGATACTGTCATTCCAAAAGCATTTTGGATAGGTATTTGAGTTGGCTTCCTTGAGCCACACCCTCCCCTCCCCACATACCCAATTACTGAAGCCCAACTTCCTATTGTTGTACTAATGAAAAGCACTGAGTGCAAGCCCTCAGCGGACTGCAAACGTCGGATCCATATACATGCACTGTACCGCTAATTAATTGGCTTGGCTATGCACCTTTTGACTTACTTGTGGTCTCCCACTAGTAGCTCACGGAGTCTGACACGGGCTAGCTACACTATCGGATAGCATGCGGGAGTTGATACACTCCCTCCATCTACTTATCCTGCTCTCAAACTCCCACAGGTGGTGTATGGGTATATACAGATACTGCAGCAATGATGTGTGGGGCCCTTCATGCCGTGTTTATATATACTCATTTCGAAGGCTCTCCTTCATTTGCCTCTCATCCCCCCTTTGGGCCCCCTTCATTTGTCTCTCATTCCCCTTTGGCTCTTTAGGTCCTGTTTTGCTATTCTCAGTGCCTCCAACTAAATGGCAAATATTATTGCATGTAGTGCGCATATTTTTTATGGCGGATTTGCACTCTGTTTGTTGTAATACGTACCTTCCGTGCCTTCTGAAGCTCTCTTCTCTCTTAGATTTTCGCCTGTAAAGTGTGTGCAAATTTCAGATGAATCCATGAAATTTTAGACAATGTGATCTCTTTCCGTACCCTTAACTCCTCATCTCCAACGAAACCAGTAATGTTCGATGCAGTAGCTTACCAACCCCAGTCCCTGTGGCTGTGTTGTGGAGTATGCAGATCCCCTAAGTTTTTGCTCCATGGTCTCTGGCCTCCCTTCTCGTTCCCTTGCTCCGCTGGGCAACTTTTGATGTTGACAAGGTCTCGAACTCTGTGAGGTGGGTAGGACGTATAGCTATGAGAACCTGGTGGGCACAAGATATACTGGTCGCTTCTGGTACACGTGTGGTCCGCTGATGCGGCTGGTTCCATCCTGAATTGGATCTCATACTGCAAGCCAGGAGAGATTGTGTGTCGCTCTCTGGTGCAGCTGTATGAAGGTGGGCCACCACACTAGGGACCATCCCTGGGCCTGTCACTGACATCACTCGTTTCACTCGCTACACCATATTTCAGACCAGGCCTTCCCCATTTGTCCTACATGAACATGTACAACAATCATGCAAGATAACATTGAGATAGCATGGAGGGAAAGCCTCCACACGAGGCTACATCAAATGAGTAACAGACTATTGTCTTTTGTATAGGGGGACCAACTTCTCTCTACCCAAAGAATAGTGCATCTGTTAGCACAACAATGAACTTTCATTTGAAGTCAATGAATTTAGTTGTTCAGAAGAAGCTTGAGATTTGGAATGAGGTAGTGGAAAGAACAAATTCAGATTTTGAAGGTAATAGGAAAGAATTTTGGGCCTTTGTTGGTAGAAGTACAAAGGGTAAGAGGAGGGGGATTACAGCTTTGAGGAATAGTTCTGGGGTGTCAGTGACTAGTACAAAGGGCTGCTAGAGGTGTTAAAGATGCATTATCAGCAGTTGGGCACTTGTAGTGTTGATACAGCCTTTGGTGATAGTTGGAAAGAGGAAGTGGATAAGAAAGTGTGTGAGTTTCCAACAGATTGTGTGGGAAATGTGTTGGATTTGAAGGAGATTGCATTGTGTGTTAGAAAGTTGAAGAATAACAAGACTGGTGGTAGTGATGGGCTTGTGGGGGAGCTTCTAAAGTATGGTGGGTCAGGGATGGTAGAGTTACTTAAACAATTGTTTACAGTAATTTGGCGAGGAGTTTGTGCCACCACAGTGGAGGGAGGGCGTCATAGTCAACCTGTTTAAGAAGGGAGATAAGGAGGATCCTGGGAATTATAGGGGCATCACTCTGCTTAGTGTGGTTGGGAAGGTCTTTTGTAAGGTATTGAACAATAGGTTGTTGAAGCATCTGGACGAGGGCCAGGCTGGTTTTAGGGTTGGAAGGGGTTGTGTTGATCACTAAGTACGGTAGTACTTAGTATATAGGGATTGACATGGTACCAAGCATTATAGATGTATGGGGCTATGATAGGGAGTTTTGTTCATCTTCTTCTTCTTCTTCTTCTTCTTCAACCAGCATAACTCAAAAACCGAAAGAGATAAAGCCATGAAATTTTGCAGGAATGTACATATCGATAACCACATGTGCAACGTCATACCTTTTTGTTTGTAAACAATGTTGTTTACTGTAAACAACAACAAAAGTGCCCCAGGCAATACATTATAATTGGCAATACATTTTAATGGGCATACTACATGTGTCGGTGTAACTCACAATTGGTAAGAGCTATGTTAAAGAAAGTTTGTATACATAATGAATTCAATAGCCAACATCAAAATCACAACAGCACATGTTTGTAAATAACAACTAATAGCCTCAGACACTTTTCTTTAAATAATACTACTTCACTCCACAAACTTGCTAACTGTAGCACGCATAGAGATGAAACTTGGTGCATATGCCTATTATATCATTTCCATGACGATTACATGTTTCCATGACGACCGCATATTGTTCGAAAAGGCCTCAGGCAATTTTCTTTAAATTACTTCTTCACTCCTCAAACTTGCTAATTGTAGCACGCATGGAGGTGAAACTTGGCGTGCATGTGTATTATATCGTTTCCATGACGACCACAACAACAAATAGCCTCAGGCACTTTTCTTAAAAATTACTTCTTCACTCCTCAAACTCGCTAACTGTAGACACATGGAGGTGAAACTTGGTGCGCATGTGTATTACATCGTTTCTATGATGACCACAACAACAAATAGCCTCAGCCACTTTTCCTTAAAATTACTTCTTCACTCCTCAAACTTGCTAACGGCAGCACACATGGAGATGAAACATTGTATGCATATCATTTCCATGACGACAACAGGTATTTTTTCTCTATTAAAATTTTTATAGTAATATTGCTATAGGTAATGAAGTACTTACTAATTACCCTATATCGTCGTATCGGTGCTTTACTACTTCCTCGTGAATATTATATCAGCCAACCTTGCATACTTGAATTTTGTTTTCTTGTGTTACACAATTTTTCCATGTTCCATGTATATACATGTATATCCAATGTTATGGTCAGCTGATTACACTTCCACCTAAATGGCACTCCATGGAAATGTAGCATGACAAATCTATCAAAGGTAATTAGTAAGTACTTCATTACCTATAGCAATATTCTACAGACTCTCTCATCACTCCCACTCCCACCCTACGAAGAAGATTGAAAACTTTCCCTATCATAGCCCCATACATCTATGATGCTAGGTACTCCCACCGTACGACGATGTAGGGCTGTTGTAATGACCTGTGGGAGTCCTAACTCCTCGCTAGCATCTCTGTGCTTCCACAAATGCCATCCCTATCTTGTCTCCCTTTCTTTTTATACGATCCCTATATGCACTCTTTTTTTAAATTCGCTGGATTTTTAATTTACTTGTAATATTTATACGCTGAATGAACTCGTGCAGGGTTGACTAAAGGAGGGGAAGGAGACATATGCATTCTTTCTAGATGTGCAGAACGTTTTTTAACCAGGAATGGAATTTTAAGCCACGGAGAGACAGGCAGAGGAAGTGTTGGAGTAAGGTCATTGATGATCTCTTTTCGTCATTAGGTCTTGACAAGGCAGAGTGGTTACATGATATTCAACATGGGGATTGCTCCTTGAAGGGCTTTCTGTCTATAGTAGGGGACAGTATTAATGAGAGGGAGATTAGGAAGTTTGAAGAGGGGCTAAATAGCAAAATAAAGCTGTTATTGTATAAGACATTTAACAAGGTGGTAGAGTTCAAAAAGTACTTGCATGGGAAAAGTGATGCTGGGTCTAGATTAATGTTTAAGTTCAGGTCAGGCACACATGGGTTGTAAATGAGGAACTTGGTAGGCATAGGGGGAGGGAGGGGGTGAAGGAGTGCCTGTTGTGTAATGATGAGTGTGAAAGTGTGAGTCATGTGTTTTGGGAGTGTCCAGCATATAGTAGTCTTAGGAGCAATTTCTTATTGCCCTGCAGGGGAAGCTTGGGGATGATGGGTTTGAGCATTTCCAATCGCTTGATAGTTTCAGGAAAGCATCCTTTATATTGGGTAGTGAGCTGTGGGAGGATAAATTTGGTTCTTTGCTTGGCCTTGTTTTATTTTGGATGTTTGGGAGCGAAGGAAGGTTAGGTTATTCGGCGATAATCCCCGCGTACAACAGACCCAGTCTCAGATTGTGTCTGGGGAGCTGCAGGGTGTCGCTGGTGGAAGGGGTGAGTTAAGGTGTCTGGGAGGTGAGACAGACACCTCATGTTCATATGGTGTATGTTCGTTTGTTAACGGTTCCGCCCATTGCTCTGGGTGCGTGGTCTATGGCCCTAGTGCTATGGCAGCCACCTGAGTATTATTATTATTATTACCCATGGTTACCTGTAGCCCTGCTGATAAGTTTGCCCTGTTGAAACTTCAGGGTCTACCTGGAAATTTATGAATGATAAGTGAGGTATGAAACCAAAACCGGCGCAAAGCAAACAAATCAAAGACACCCAGGACAACACTCTTTCGAGGAAAATAGAGCTGCCCTGGGTAGGACTCCAACCCACGACACTCTGCAGTTCAGGCAGAGTGCTCTACCACCTGAGTTACCAGGGCAGTCAGTTCAGCTGGCAGGTCTGCAATAACACACAAAAAGCAAACTCCAAATTACTCTGTGCGGAACAAAGGAATTCATTTATATCACTGGTTGGGAAATATAAGTTACATATGTATTAGGTCTTACTTTACTTTTCAGTCCATAATATTATGTCTGTACAGGATGTTATGACTAATGTCACAGCGTCAATGAGGGATGCCACTAAATGCCAGGAGTCCCTAGTCGAAAAGTGGTTCGAACTGCTGGTGAAGACAAAGCTCACATTCCTGGGAGTTCAGGATGCCTATTTCCACACTGTATGTTCTGCAATCAACATCTTTACTTAGTACGTGTACTTGCAAATAACTGTTAGCATGCCCACTGAGGTTGCTGTAGGTCATTGATCTGTAGTTGTCAGTTCCTGCTGCCATTAATAATCGAATTCTCTGTCTTACCCACCCACTCCACCCGCACAAGGGGAGAAAAGTTTTCTTGTAACTTTTGAACCTGGTCCTAAAGTCATCAAACTGCATGTGGTTCATACAAGGTCCCACCTACCACAGTCCGCGGACTACAGTTGCACGTGATGTTGCTTGGCTGTTCTGTGATCCGATCGATATAAGAAATGTGTCAGCAGTTACAAGACCCCTTTCCCACATTAATAGGTGGAGACTGGGCATGAGACTAAATTTCCAAAATCTTTCTCATTTGCAGGGGTTTTATAAGTCGGCTAAAGTCATCCTTAACATTCTTCGGAAAAGCAAGTTATTCAAGGACTTAGTTGAAAAGGTATACATTTCACCATGTGCACCCTGTGACAGTACTGAATAAATATTTATGTCATTGTGTCCAACAGTTACAATGTTTGTGTCTACCTGATTTATTTGTAGAACCTAACACTTCTAATGAAACACTCTGACATACAAAACCTTCAGTGCAGTGCATATGAATAGTGAAGCATGCACGTGCAAACCATCCTAAAAGACTTAACATTGACAGTCACACATTGTTCTGACTGCTAAGGGTTTAGCTAAGTATTTTGCTGAGAGTATTTTTAAATGTGTCCTCCTGTATTTGTCATTCCCATGCTTCACAACACGTTCACACTGTACATTATTAGGAACACTATCGTGTGGTGGTGGCTGGACACTCACTAGGTGCTGGTGTAGGTGCAGTGCTAACTCTACTTATCAAGCAGAAGCATCCTCACTGGGCCGATGGACTACATGCATACTTGTACTCTATACCAGGGGCAGTCTGCAGGTAAGTAAGGGTGACTGCGTACGCCATAACCAGGCATATGGCTTTTTGACTCTGTGTATTATGGGCCTGTACTGTCAGTATAGGGCAATCAGTCCATTTAACCTGACAGAGAACCATGGAGTTGCAGCAAAAACCTTTCCAAAGCTGCCTGTAGAGATAGATGCCTCTACATTACTATTCATAGCAACACATGCCTGGTCTTGACTACACCGTCACATAATATTATTGTGTAAAGAAGACTCGCAAATTTAACCTTCTGTGAACAAACATGCTTGGAAATTTATCCACGATGGATACTTTTCGTGAATTTATTCACAAAATTTTGTGTTCCCTTTATTAACCCTCGGCGCGCATGCACAGTGAGGGTTACAGTAGTTGGTTTGTCTGTCTGTGTGTGTGCCGACGCTTATTCTGGCACTACAGGCTACGAGGCAGCCTGTTAGCAATTCCAGCGGCTTCAGAACTACACGAGCCTGAAAAATAAAATGGGCATATTTTCCTAAAACGACTGTGTTCGAGGGATATGCCGTGAAAACAAGCGAAAAAGCCAATATGCATAATCGCACTGGGCTTAGCGCGACCTGATCCGCTCGCTCTGTGTACCTTGGGGGCTTAGGAAGTCAGAACGAATGGCATGTATCGACTCCCACATGCTATCTACTACTGTAGCTAGCCAGTGTCAGGAGCTACTAGCGGGAGACCATGAGTAAACGCATACAAATAGCAGAGCCCATTAATTAGCAGTATCGTGCATGCGCAGTTCGCCGAGGGTTTGCACTTTAGTGCTTTTCGTTTTTGGATGAACACCATTTCTGTGAATAATGAGCCCAGGGTGCTAGCAGGGATAGCAGTGTTGTGCACTAGCTATCATGGAGGTTTATTATACTACGTTTATAATGAAGGTTTATAGCTAGGACTGTGGCTTCGTTGTGACTTCTTGTGCCTTCAAGATGGCTTGTTGATGTGCTGACAAGTATGCTATTTAACATGCAATTTGTTCAAATTGTGTAGCTATAAGCTTGCTGAGAGGGCAGAAGAACTGGGTGTCATTACATCTGTCGTGGGGGCCTATGACCTTGTGCCACGAATTTCTTGGCGAGCTCTGACATACCTGAAGCTGCTAGTCAAAAAGGCTCTTGAAGAAACAGATTTGAAGAAGGCGAGTAATCAAAATGCACATGTAATATCATCACTTAGTTCTAACATTTGATAGTTAGTACCGAAAAGGATGTGGCATCGTACTGTACCGAGATATCAGTCCGCAGACATGTAACCTCCTGTTAGTAACTAATGTATAGCTGGAAACTTTTGAGGTATTTCTTTGCTTCATGGTGTGATTGTAGACAGGCTTCCCATTCGCTAAAGGTGGAATAGGGAGGAGCAAAAGAACACGTGTCTGTCAAAAGCTCCGGGAAAGGAGGCATACCATATCATCCACTTGTATGCTGGTTGTTACAAATACTAACATGCACTTCTTATGGAGGTGAAATATTTTTAGAGCACAATAATTATATACCTAATTTGTTCTCCTATTTTTCTTTCAATTCCAGCAAGAGATTTTGTGTTGTGGCAATGTTCCACACTGGGACCCACCTATTTTTGGTGGCAGTGTTTACCCAGTGGGGTTGATTGACGAGCGATCAGGAGCGGCCACTCCAGATTTTCTTGAGCTGCAAGAGTCACTTCCAGTTATTCGGAGGGGCACGTGGGATCAGGTGTCAGAGAAAAGGAGGAAGAAGGAGGCATTGGGTAGCCGTACAGAAGGAGCAAGTTATGGAGAGCCGGAGAGAGAATTTGTGGAGGATGAAGATGTGGAGTTTCAGGAGAGGAGGAGAAGTGAAGTGAAATTTGACAGAGAAGAAAGTGTTCAGGTATGATGTGTGTACATTTAGATGTTAGCCTGTAGTCTGCTCAACCTGTTGCTATATAAAAGCTGTTGACATATGCTCACATCATTATCGGTGTGGCTAGTGGCTAAAAGTGAAAGTGCACTACTGGAAGTGTGTTCCATGACCATGTAGCCTCATCCCCAGGTTCTCCACTGTTTGACCGTACATATAGAGCTGGAAAATCACCTAAACACCGCCGAGGTCAGCCTAGAAAGACCTAAACTGAGATCAGAGTACATCCTGATTCTGCCAATAATTATATCTTGCTTAGCAAATATTCTCATGACTAATACATTCCTATACACATTTGTATATTTGTTAGCAGCCTTTTTTACCGGTACGTCATCATCAATCCATGCTTGATTCTGTCCAGGTGGTCGCTCGTCAAGTTTTGTGCCCCATGTAAACAATTGCCTTAAGCTTTACTCCTGACCTACTGTTGCCATCAAGAAACTACAGTAGGCGTAAAACCCACCCTGTTAACTTACGCCTATTCTCTCACACTTCAAAAACGTGTGGAGGTCGAAAGGTCAAAGAACCTGGGGAGCGAGGCTATGCCAACTCTCTTTATTTTTCTGTTGTATATTTGAGTTGCCACATATTTTAGTTGCAAGGTGAATACCAATGGAATTTGTATTATGTATTGCTTTAATGTTTTTTTGGTGTTACTGCTTCAAAACGGTCGTTATCATTAATTTTACATGGCACCATATCAAATGCTTGTAACCAACAAAGGTTGCAAGGTAATGGTGATGCAACCCCACCCAGGACACCTCAATAACGCTTGCTATGGCACGAATATTTTCTGTTACTAGGTTACACTCGTGTAGCGATACCCAAAGCTAGTGAACAGTGCTGTATGGTATATACAGGAGCAGCTGGGACCACCTGTACTTGAGGTCCATATCGAAGAGGATGAACCAAAGAGGGAGAATGATCCAGACCGGGTTGAGAAAGTTGCGACTGAATTCTTGCAGGAAGACACTCGCCTAGGCCCACTTATGTTTATTCCTGGCCGAATATTGCATATTGAAGAAGGCAAGGGAAGTGGAGCCACTGCCAGGTAATTCTATGTCGGCTCTGTTGTCATAATTTTTCCTCTGTGCCACGTAGGTGGTGTGGAGTGAGTTTTCTTGGACTGCGGTGTTGTGGCGTACGCTGCATACGTGATAGACAGGTCAGGGCAAGCTGGAAGGCCCGAGAAGATATGACCGGAATAATTTTGCACCACGACTGCATCGTTGATCATAGCCCTCGCAGACTGTTTTCAATGCTGAGTAATCTTGTGAACCAGATGGAACTGCAGGCAGGAGATAAGCAGTCACCCAATGTATGTAATGAACAAAATTTTCCCGAACAAGACAGAATAGAAGCTAAACGACCCAACAGCAGCAATGGAAACACTCAGGCCATGAACTTGATGGAAATGATTTTTGCAATACTGCCACTGTTGAAGTTTATGATCATTCAGAACTTTAGGGCATTGGTTTATGACCCTTTGGATGCCATAGGTATCTCAAAATAATCATGTATAAATGGCAAGTATTGTTAATTATGGAAACTCTAGACACGTGCAGCTGGTAATCATTAGTTTTCAAAAAACAGCACAATAATAATTATACATGATGACGTAGCACACAATGCTTAGAAAATAACGATCCTATTTCTAGGAGTATCAGAAACGAATACAAACCCATCCGAATCTATAGCAATCCCGTCAGCACTACTTTTTGATTCTGAAGCGGCACACATGCTAGCAAAGCGAGTTATGAAGTGACCTTCTGTGGTGAACACTGACACACCACCTAAGTCGGTAACAAATATCTCGTTTTCAACGATGTGCATAACATTCGGTTCCTTTAGACCTGCTGTTGTTTCTGTGTACCATTTGAGAGTACCATTGTGTGAAAAACACTGAATACGGTCATTGCTGTAGTCCGTAACGTAGAAGTTTCCGCTGGAATCAAAAGCAATGTTGTCAGGCCAACAGAAGCGCCCTGGTATGCTTCCATGGGATCCAAAAGTAGAAGAAAAGGTAAGGTCAGGGTTGAACACATGGATGCAGTGTCTGTCACTGTCACATACATAGAGCATGCCACTCGGGGACATGCTAAGGCCATTGGGAGTCTGAAGGTTGTCCTTGTTTGTCGCTGTAGACCTTACATATTGCCCATCAAGCCTGAACTTGTGCACTTTGCCGTTCCTTGGGTCACTAACAAGCAAGTGTGTACCATAAACAAGCATTTCTGATGGCCACCAGCTCTCGATTTTTCCATCTCTTGGGAAAATTCCACTCTTAACCAGTGGCTTGTTGATGTTCTCCAGGTCTAAAATACAGACTCCTTCTGCTGTTCGGCAAAACATGCGCGTATTGTAGATCTTCAGACACCCTGGCTGTTGGATATCGTTGATTATGTGCACCGGTTCACCCAACATGTGAGGTGGGCACTCCACCAAAACAGCAATTGGCTTACTTCCAATGGCTATATCATTCACCTTCGCTACTACCTGACATTGTCCCCTAGTTCGCACATTGGGAGAGATACGTGATTCATAGGATGAGGGACTCTGCTCTACAACTTTTCCAGCGAGCTTCTCCCCAAATCTAATGCAGCAAAGCTCTAGAGTGACACACTGCTGAAGACGACACCCATCGCCCTCGGAATCTTTCAAGGATACTGCGATAGTAGTGACATCACCAACTTTCATAACGCTGCTCACATGCACTGCACATTTCAAAGGATCGACCATTCGGTAAGGACACAGGTAGCGATCACATAAAGCATCTATCTCCACTAGCAATCGCTGATCTAATACTTCTGGGATCAATTCAGCCTGTTGCTGGTCGAGTGAGAGATCGTTAATGCGAGTGTTCATCTGCTCCATCTTATAGACCATCCCCCTTTGCCTAGCGATGAACTCTGCGTACCCCCAAATTCTGTAGCCCGCGTTCAACCATGCTCTTAACTGCACTCATTTCAGATGAAATCGCAGTGAGGCTTGCTTCGTTTTCATCAAGTTCCATCACTTTTGCATTTGCGGCATCACGGAACTGTTGGATATTGCGCTTTTTCTTTTGTTCGACCATGCTCAGAACCCTATCATACGACTCTGCAATTTTGTCACACACAACCTCACAGCTCTCTTCCGCATTGCAGCGGGTCATCTTGGCATCAGCTGCACACTTTTGTACCAATGGGTGCTTTTTCAGAAGTGCATTCAGTTTCTGTCTAACCATGTCGCGGTGATCGTCTGCAGCCACTTCCAGCTTGTCGTAAGGGTGGCTGGAATGCTTACCAAATAAAATGCAGTCACGGCACACAACCTCCTCACAGTTTCGACAGTACACGTCCAACATTTGACCGGGATGCTGGGTGCAGCTGGACTGGCCTGTGTGAGCCCGAGGAGGGGGTGGGGTGACTGGGCCATCGTGTCCCACCCTGGCCCTTCCTCGTTCTTCGTGCCTCATCTGACCCACGAGTTCTATTAAGCGGTTGAGCTTGAAGGCGGTTGGAAGTTCCAACACACCTTCTACTGGTACGTCAGTGAACTTCCGACATTCGGGACAGGTTATGGTCGGAGAAGTGCCCCTTCCTCTCGATACAAAGCGCTTCCAAACACTTCTTGCAATATGTATGCTGACAAGAAAGAACCCGAGGGTCTTCAAACGTATCTAGACATAGAGGACACGTAATCTCTTGCTGGAGGTGCTCCAAAGTGTCCATACGAGTGGCCATCGTCCCACTCACACAATTCTGGCCCCGCCCAAAAATGGCGTGCTATATATAATAGCTAGCTAGCTAAAGTAGTCTCGTGCCCAGACCCCGCGCCGCTCAAGGGAGTATTCTGGAGTTGTGCTGACTCATCATTATCGAATGCATGCGCAGGAAAGCCCGTTTTCGTTCGTGGACACGCGGAATCCACGGAGCTGCGTTACGATCTATTACATAACATCATGTGATATTTCACGGTCGTGGCAAATACTGCAATCTGATTCGGTGTCTCAAAAGTAAGACTGTCGAGTCAGCTCAATATCCTCGATCATGAGGCGCGGGGTCTGGGCACGAGACTAGCTAATTAGAGTGACGCGCTATTATATACGTATGTACGTGGACGTATGTACGTGCGCACACACGTACACACGCATGGCATCCATCATGCGCATGCGCGGGTATGAGCAGCTGAGCGAAATGGCACACTGCATGAACACAATTTAAAAAAAAATCTGTATATTAGCTTTAGGTATTGCCCCAAGTATCAAAAGCAGCAAAGAGAGAACTGGAGAAGTCTGCCAGTCCGCCATCACTTGTAGCACCTGCGTTACGGCTGTTAGTCGCTTTCGGGGCGTACTGCATGGATGTATTGGGGGAATGGGTGGCTTCACTGTCTTCATCACTGCGTATGCCCGAGTCTGTTGATTTCGCCGATGGTTGAGATGGTAATAATGCAGGTGAGTGGGAGGTGTGACTGTGAGCTCTGCGACCAACGACAAGTGGTGATTGGTCTCCCCTCTCCGAGTTGCTCATCACACCAAATCCACTGCCGAACGTAGATGGGTAGAGAAATGCCGTGCCGTGCTGAGGAGACGAGGTGTAGGGTGCTGTGCTCACTGACTCTAAGTCAGTTGTCGACGTTTTACTCTGTGAATCAACGGTTTGGCTTGGTGGAGGTGTTAGGCTGACAGGGTTCGAAGACGCTAGACTTGTTTCGTCACCTGCTATACACAGTTTGGGTGATCTGACAGGACTTTCGAGGGGTGGTGGCACTAGAGTACGTGAGCTGATGTCTGATAATGTGGTGGTGTGGACAGAAGAGTTTGCTTCATCTTTTACCTCTACTCGGGGTCGGACCTTCTCGACAGGAGAATCAATAAAGGAGGTACTCACTTGTCGTAGAATGCTTTGCATTTCATGTTGGTCTGTAAAGTTTTGTAGTTCCAAGCCACGACTTTGGTTTGCCTCATCCTCTGAATCACTTCCAGATGCATCTGCGCCACTAAGGATACTGAATGTGACGCTTAGTTTCTCAGCTGTGCTGCCTCGAGACATCATACTGGCCATGCTCACCCTTTTCAAGCTCCCCATTGAAGCTTCACGAACTGGGATATGATTTCGTGATCTTGGAGACTCACCGCCATGAGATAGTCTATCACGACTGACCGATTTTCCAATGCCATTTGAAGAGCTCCTTTTTCTAACATACAGTTCTTCAACACCATCAGGATGTTCATTGGAGAGCTGGCTCAGAAGATGTTTGAGATGGCCGATAATTGTCTTGAAACTTGGTCGTTCTTCTCCTCTTTCATTCCAGCAAGTACAAAGGAGCGTATACCTAGTGAATAATAATGTGTACGTATGTAACAAAACCCTTAGCAAACCCAAAACCTACTTACAATTCTTCTGAACAAGTGTTTGGTCTTGGAAGACGAGCACCCATCTTGATGGTAGAAAGTATAGAACGGTTGTTGTTCACTTCTGAATATGGCATCTCTGCAAAAGTTAAGATTTCCCACACTGTCACCGCATAAGACCACTGGAGGAGAAATCACAGGTGATGACAATCAAGTGGCTGACACTGTAAGCTTGTCAAACTGTGTTACTAAGAAAAGTGGACACGGCAAAATATGAGTGTGGTACAGAAAGTGTATCTTTTAGTTGGCGAGCGGGAGCGAGCCAACCTAGTCGTTGCAAAGGGCCGATTTTTATTTATTTCTATCCGGTGATGCCACACATACCGTAATGTTATAATTATGCCAGCCCCAATTGAAAACTACGTTAGCACATGTGCGGATTGTGTGTGTCCCCGGTACACATAGGCCTCTATGACAGCAGAGCTTGCGGGACACAGCCCCTGGCTTCAGAAACAGCTATGAACCACAAGACATAGCTCGCAGGAGGCAGCACCTAGCAGCTGAGGACTGGAAAACACGCCCTTCTCGGCAGCATCGCATGTACGAGAGGCACGCGTTCAGCAGCTGAGGACAGCTATGCGACAAACTATCATACGCCCTGTGCATGCTCACAAATTGCTGTATATCTGCAGTTGGATCACTCCCGCTTGCCAAAAATTCATCTAGTTACAGCGTTTAAGCGTCATACCACATGCCATTTAGTTTATGCTGTAAATTTGTAAACAGTACATGTTTCCAATGCTCAAATATAGTCATTAGCACACAGCGTATAATCCCAGAGGGGAAGGAATTTGTTATGTAAGCGTATGGATTAGCTTCGTTCCCCGGGTTACATTAATCCATGCACCTCGCTCTGGTTTTCACTCCTGGTAGACTTAAAGAACCGTTTATAAATGAAAGAAGAACGGTAGAAACATGAGCTCTACTAGTGGGATTCTAACCCACCATCTCTTGGTTTCCGGCCAAGTGCACACCACTGTGCTGTATGGGAGAGCTACATGTGGTAGGCAGTGGAAATTAGGTTTATTTTATCTACATATGTACTCTGACCCACAAGTGGGCAAGATTATCAGAGTATGCACTTGTGAATGAGTAACTTAAAAATAAACGATTTGTGTGAACTTTTAGAGTGAGACTTTCACTTACGACATTGCTGCGAACAGTGCAGAGTCCCTCTTGCAGTGTCTCTACTGCTGCCCATCTCACTGGTCTAGTTGCACCAAACAAGGTGTAGTAGCACTCAGGGTGGAACTGCTGAGCCAGTGCCCCATCTGATATTTTCACTACGCAACCACTGTCCAATCTACAGGATTGTTATACAGTAACCCATTCATGAATGAAAGCATAAAGTTCATAATTATGCAAACTTGAGTTTGAGGTAACCTACAAGAAGTAAAAAGACAGGGTACATATTGTCTCCTTCATAATATTATAGTAGGAAACATTAAAAGAAAAACATTAGCTGAATTTAATGAGGGATCTCTGTGAAAGTCATACCATACATACATACATAAACATACCTTTGCTTGCTAAGTAAAATTTAGGCGATCAAGTAATGAATTCCTCACTGCATGGTGGGTTACGATAATATTGACTACTCAAACATTCATGGAACTTTAGGCATGTGCATCTAGCACACACTTTGAGTGACATATTAAATAGTTGGATAGAACAACCTTTAGGTTATCATATCAATTTACTAGCCTTGTACCTTGTACCCAGGCTCTTTGGAGCAGAGGAGAAAGTGCGGATCAAGATATTTTCCGTACATCCGTGTCTCATGCATGACAATGTACCTACGTACTCTTGCTAGCGGGTGTGTAAGAAGAAAGGAATAACTGTCTATGGCTCACCATACGGTGACTGTAATCACTTGAGAGCAACGAGCTTTACTGGGAAGATTGTCATACAAGCCTGAAAAACATGCATGTTGTCTGCAATCAATAAGTATGCCTAGCTAATTGAGACCATAAGAGTGTCTAGTTGTCGTTGTAAATCGCCTTGTTTCAGGAGTATTGTACGTCACCGTACACCGTACACACCCTTTGGTGGCATGTGCTGTAGGAATAGTCAGACAAATTGTGCCCATGCACGAACAGTGAGCATGGATCTCTTTCTCTCGAAGAGCCTGGATATGAGTCTATTCATGTAACAGTCTCGTCCTGAAAATCACTATCCTACCAATACCAGCCAATGAAGTTCTCACACAACTGTACTTACACGCAATTTCGGAGAGCAAGGTCAGGATGGACAATGGAGTGTTCACCGAGGTAGTTCATTGCAGTAGCTATTTGTATTGCCAGCTCCAGGGTCAACACTACTGTTAGAGGCTATGGAAAACAAGATGAAAGAACACTAGGTGCAAACCCTCGACCCAAAAGAACAATTGTAATGCTTCAATGTGTACCACCCTGCGCATGTGCAAAAAGCACTGCTGGGCGATGGGTTAAATACATATTCAGGCTCTCTCTCAATAAGAGTTTCTCATACCATTTTACACCTTCCTACTCTAAGGCGGGCCAGGTTGAGACTACCACCAATGTAATAGGACCGCAGTGGGTACACTGGGAAACAGAAAGCAATTTGTACTGTGGGGGTATCCTATTGACCATGCCAACCAGTCCATTTACTAAGGAAGGGTTGGTTAGCTATGCCTTGCAAAATTCTGACAAGGCTGTCAGTTGAGTAGAAACTTAACATGAAGTGTTTGGATCCCTTTGGTTTAGGGGAGAGGACGCTAGGGCAGGAAACAGGTCCAGCAGTGAAACCAGCAACGTGTTCAAACCGTGGTGCGTACTTCTGTATGCAGTGACGAACTGTTCTTATGTATCCCACATAAAGATGTTAGTAAGAAACAATGCTAGTTGCATGCAGTGGGAGCATCATATTTACATGTGCCAAGAGGAACTACCTGACACCACAGATATTCCAGTTATTCAGTTGTGACTACAAAACCTTTGGCTACAAGGTGAATTTGAACGTAGTCGCTTACACTTCTCATGAATTTTGTGTCTGTGGTTAATGAAGTAAACTCACTGGTAGCACACTGTGCTCTGGGTCAGAAGCCAGTTTGATGACTCTGTACATATCACAATGTTCCACCATAGGATAAACAACAAGGGGCACATGGTTATCTTCCACACTGACACGAAGCACCGAGAGAATGTTCTGGTGCTTGATACCCTTCATCAGAGTGGATGCCTCCAGGAATCGCACCACTTCATCTCGTCTACTCCCCTCGGGAAATCCTACAACATGGTCGGCAGAAGAATGACTGATATGCAAGGGCATGACTACATATCCTTCACAAGATATGTACAAGTGCATTTATACAGTGCATACTGCATATTATTACACATAGAAAAAATAAGAATGTACACTTATTCATACCTGTAAGCATCTTGATTATCACTGACTGGCTGCCTGACATCACATCAGTCCTAATGTTGTTCAGCTGACCTGACACCACACTTCCACATTCACCTGTGTCAGACAAAGATGTACAATAAAGATGAATGGAACAACCCCAAAATGCACTGCCATATCTGTGATAGTTAATCACGGTCATATTTAGATGATGCAAGATTTATTTTGGCAAGTTATGGAAGCATGGCAGCAAATTGAGGAGTACATACATAGGCCAGACATGCTGGTACCCACCTCTGGAAATGGTGTCAATGATGGACAGACTCTTGCGGTCAACTCCCGACTGAGTGACTAAGGTTTGGAGAGATCGTGGTAAGCTACCGACATATCCCCATGGTAGAGCTGAAAATGAAACAAAACAACACATCCTATTCAGGTTCACAACATGAAATAACAAAAACATGCATGTCTCTATTACAGAACTGGGTATGACACAGAATTAGGTCAAAATTATTATTCTCGTTCAACATTTTTTTATGACAAAGGAATGTTGTAATGTAAGCGTGTAAGTGCTGACACAGATGAGCTTACACATCCATAATGAGAGAGGAGGTGGTGCCTTCTTAGTGAATTCATTCACAGCGGATGGGCTATACGGCACAGTGTGTACCATGTCCAGTGGATCATCACTAAACACTTGACTAAACACAGCAGATAAAACAATGTGTTAAGCATACAGAGTTACAACCCTTTACAAGCCTCATTAGATACCACTTTGCTGCTATCGTATACTTTATACTCTATACTTTATGCAAACACTTACATTGCTCCTTTCTTGGAAGTTTTAAATTTGAAACACACAACTAGGCAGAGAGAGAGCAATATGCACGCCACAAGTATTCCCCCAATTGGAGCACACACCAAAATCAGCAGCTGAGAACTAGAATCCCCCGGACCTGAACAATACAATGACATAGCAAAATACGTAAGGTCCTTCTTCATATCATAGAGACACATATCAATTTTAGCCCACATGTTTGCTTCAGGTAACAGACATTTCTATATTATGTAATGTACCTACCTACAGTACAGGTAAAAGTATGAGAGAAGGTATATACACATAAGATGGCTCGTACCTAAACAAGCTAGTCTAATGGCATGGGTGAAGTTGTCGTGTTATTTGATAAATCACACTCATACTCAATTACTCAATTACCGTTCCAGACAGATGAACATTAATCACAGTCCGACAAATTTGGAACAGCACTTTAGTTAAATACGGAATTACCAAAAGTATTCCATAAGCAAGCAGATAGTTGCACGTGTACGTGACTATTGTTTTTAGGTAGTAATGATGCTTTTTCCAGTAATGAGTTAAGACAATTCTTGAACAACTGCCAAACTGACATCATTAGCTACAACTACTCGGATTAGCACTATGTACATTTTCAATTACATGTAGTACTTACCAGGGATAGTAAGAATGATAGAAGATGAAACTTTTGCAGTAGATATTTCTTTTGACCGAACAGAACTATTTCCAATAATTGCCGATGTTGACATGGAACCTTCTACAGATAATGTGCTTGACTGGAACAAAGGTGTTGACATGATGGTTGGAGATGATGTTGAAAGAGATACTGTAGTAGATGGGTATAAAGGGTGAGAGATTTGAAGTGTTGAAGAAGACAATGGTGTTAATGGTGAGGGATTAAAAGTGGACAGAGAAAATGATGAAGTAGTAGATGGTGAGATATTAAAAGTTGACAGAAACAATGACGCTATAGATGTGGAAATCAGAGACGAGGACAGTTCCACTAAGGGTGGTAGAGTACGGTGTATTGAGGAAGATGATAGATAGGGAGACACTAAAGCAGTGGAGACTACACTCAAAGAAGAGAGGGAGGGTTCACCAGTAGGTAATGATGATGGAGATGGCATGTCTGTGACAAGAACAGGAGTGTGGCTAAGGAAGGAGGCAGTGACAGAAGAAGCAATGGGTGAAGAAAAAAACACTGGTCCAGGGGTAGCCAGAATAGGGGCGGAGGCCAGTGGATGAGGAAGAACAGTCGGTGTTGGAGAAAAGACAGGAACTCGAGATGTAGTCATTAACAGCACTGAGAGTGAAAAGGGCAGGCTGTGACTAGTTACAGAGTTTAATTCCTGTGTAACTGAGGCTTGAATCACAGTAGATAGGGAGGGCATCACAGTGTCTGTAGAGGAAAAAATATAGGGTACATCTTTGTTATACAACTTTATGAGTTAATTGCCAAGTTATCCCTACCATTGCAAGATTTGTCAAGAAAAAAATAAACGAGGGCCTCTGACTGGTTTATCAAGGTGGTAAGATTCATGTGCACTCTACCAGTTTCCATGGCAAGAGGACGACATTGAGCTCTCATCTGAAGACCTGAAAATGGGTTAACACACATACATATACATACTCATACATATCTGTGCTAGACTCTTCACACTCCAAATACTTGAACTAAGTTGACATGTGCTCAAATTATGCGCATGAGGAATATTATACTTGTATACACAGTTCTTGGATCTTTATTGTTAGGTACATACGTAGCTCTAACTTCCATCTATCTCGAGCTAGCTGGCAGAGCCACCACCAAGCGATCTCTCAGTACCTGTCTGTCATACCATTGTGGAGCCATTAAGTCACCCTACTTAAATCTCTGCATGCATGCCTGTGTGAAATTGTCCAGAGACTAGACAGCAGGTCTACCTACACTGTATACAGGCAATGTGTTCTCTCTATATACCCACCAAGGAATGCTAAGTATTTTCATTAGTAAAGGGCACCAAGAGGCATAAAATTGCATGAAAGTGTATGTACTGCAAATCTATTGCCCACACTTAAGTCTAGAGTGCTGAGTTTTCGCTCTTACACGGGCTATATATATATATATATATATATATTATTATAGCTAAGTTTTCGCATTCCATATAACAGCAGGGGCATCACTAGTCTACACCCACTTCTACCTAATCTGTTGCGCACACTATTGTTATTGGATTCCTCAGTAAACACTTGTAACTTACTTGATAAGTTGCGTGGAATAAGTCCAGTACTTGGAACTCCGAAAGATGGATTCCAGAGCTGGCCACCTTCTTGTGTTGCACGCAGTGTGTAATTGATCTTCAAACAAAATACATTTACACAATAATTTATTATGCTTTCATACAGTCTGGTCAGGCAGAAGCAACTTGCTACATATATAATTGCACTATCGTTTCTAAACCCACATATAGTTGGTCTAAAATCTATTTTAACTCGCCTTGTGCCTGTGCCAGATAGTTTATAAAACACACCTAACAACACAGAGTGCCACAGGGACCCAAGAGCCAGGCTATCCAAGATCAGTCTGCCCCATGTTTACAATGCAAAGGTGGAACTGGCATGGTATATACCTCCAGCATTTGTCCAAAGTTATGCACATGCAGTAGAAATTTCACATTGCATAGTAATGTCATGTCGTGTCGTAGTGTCAATGTATACCCACACTCAAACAGCTCTTTCTCTTGTGTTAAAGTGTGTCTTCTATTTGCAAAAATTCTGAGAGCACGTACAGAATTGAACACTGAAACAATGCAGGGTAAACATGGAAAATTATATAGGAATAAGTGAAAACGCATTACAACACCCACACACATGCATGGGTGCGTGCGTACCGCTGTTTTCGATTTACTCTTGCTGGACGATTTATTTACCCTTGCTGAGAATCTGAAATCGGCTAAGCAGATAGCATGCAGGACTAGATACTAACCCCATTTGTATCACATCATTTCCTATTATTATAACCCTTAACACAGCAATATTTGGATAATAAATTAGTTCGCTACTGCTCGCCATAGTGCATAAGTGTTCCACTAGGATTTTTACTACTGGCCCCACAGCAGAAATGATTCTGAATATCCACATTAAATGGAGAGGCTAGTGACATAGATATCATGTGTCATGCATAGCTGCCGGGAGTAGTCATAAGAGACCACCCCAATGTGACAGCCATCCAAAAGTAACAAATGCATTTTTGGTGAGCGAAGTATATTTTGCGCATGTGTATTTGTCATGGGGCAGGGACATTGGTTGGTTGGTCGGTCGGATACACAGAAAAACCTCACACATTGAGACAACTGTGTAGGCGGTTCGCTTAGTTCACCAATTATTTGCACTACATGCAGTGTGCTCCTGGGAATTACACAATACTACAGCCCAATATTGCCCGTGTTATTCGTGTAGGGAAATCGCTATAAAAACAGAACTCTACAAATTTCCCCCTGTTTTACTGTTTTCCCATGTGCCTCTAACAACAAAAGAACACAACACTGGTAGGCCCCTTCTATTTTCTTGATTACTGACCATAGTTTTAGAAATCCAGGTGAAGTTGACTGTGTCCACATGAGCAGGAAAGGGAGGGAGGCTTTTCACGGAGGAGTAATCCAGTGACCTGCCCGTAACGTCATGTCCAGGTGACAGACTGTACCCAGACCCTGATACTCCAGATCCACTTGTTACTTCAATGAGTAGCAGAGCCCCACCATCACCTATTAGTACCTCTCCATCATCCACTATAGGCACAAACTGTCCTGTGATGACAGGTATTCATGGATGAATATATTATACCGATGAAACCTATTAACCGGTTTACAATGCATTCTTCACCATGCAGTTAAAAAATCTTGCAAGACTTGATGTTGCTAGGGTAATGTAAATTACTGACAGTAACTTGTCTGCAATTCTCACCTTGTATGAGATCCGCATACGCTGAATTTGAATAGTAGGATTGCAAATTCTCCTCCGATATATACAGAGAGTAGTGGGCCAGACAAAGGTCAACCCACAGTCTAGTCAGAGTAGCAAACAGAACCACCCTAGTCACCATCTAGAGAAGGAAGTGGTATTGTTCCACTGGATGCACATACAATGACTGCAACAAACAGATGATTGCCACTGCAGAAAACTCATGCACCTACTTATTATGTATAGCTATAGACATTCAGAACTGAATCGAACCAACATTCATGCATTACCACACTGCGCATCAGAGCTATGTAAGACTTAGTAAAATTCAGCATGAAACACCAGGATGGAGTGGCTGTTACACAGCAATACCTCCTCACACAGAATGATGCATCTTGACGCACACTCTATTCCCTGCACTATAGCTAGCGACCGCGATCTGTAGCGATCTCCGCGGGCCCCTAATTCTTTCTCACCTCCAACATGCACTTAAAGTATCCACCAGTCAAGTGAGGTCTCACTTTTACGAGGGTGATCAGCGAATCATCATCACAGTCCTACGCCAGCCGAAAACGCCGCTAGCGAACAAGCTACCAGCTAGCTACTCCGCCCACACACACGATGTTCGATTGGCACGCCTATGCGCGCGCAGGTGTGTGCAGGAGGAAGGAACATGGCGGCCAGTGGAGCAACGAGTAGCACCGGTAAACCCCCTGCTGCTCTCGACGCCTTCCTAGCTGAAGTAAGTATTGTGGAGGTATATACTATAAATGCCCCGGGCTAGACGTTGCCTGAAGCGCGTAGACAGTCGCGTCGATGCTGATGGCCCTGATTAGTTAGTAGTGGAAAACCTGCTTGTGATCACTTTGAAGTTGGTTTCATACAAAGGGTGGCGTTGAAAAGACTATTCCCAATAGTTATGTGTTGCCAGAGTAATGTCATTTGTTTTGATCACTCAATGCTGTATAAATGTGCACTGTAATCGAGAAGGGTTTTTAAATTCACTTGCAGAAGATTGGCAATTGCGATTTTGCAACTGCCTTGCACCTCCATAGTGCTAGGGCAACAGAGCAAATCATTCTACTTTTTAACCAGTGATGCGATTTTCAGGTTAAGGCAATACAGAAGAGAGATTCAGTATTAACCCCTTCACAGCAGATTGACAGACTCCTCAGACAAGGCTCAATGTACTTCAACCTCAATCCTTTTGAAGTAAGATATAAAGTGGGACCATTTGCTATCAACACATTTGTAGACACAGCTCCTCAGTTGTGAAAAAAAGGGGTTCATATTATACTGCTTTCAGGTACTACTTATCGATCCTGATACCCCTCCTGAACAAGTCAGAAAGGCTTATAGAAAGGTGACCTATCTACCATGTTGGTGTGCTTATTTACTTATTTAATGTGTTTCTCATTTGAAGCTTTCAATATTGGTTCATCCTGATAAAAATGAGTCAGACAAGGACAGAGCTCAGCTGGCATTTGAAGGTATGCTGGTATAACTGGCAAGAGTATAATGCGAAGAAGGTAGCAGGCACAACGAAGGGAGAAAATCTCATGTCCATGTTTTAAGTTTTGCCTCACTATTACTTAACACTTTATTGTTGCACCAAGCTAAGGCATGGCATGATAACCCTTAGCTTGTGTACTGTGATTGGTAACTGGTTCTTATACAAGTAAACAAGTAATTAAAACTCCTGTGAATTTGAAAAAGAGGCATATAGGGATGGTATAAAAATATATGGAGACATGATAGGGATGGGATACATGAAGCATGGTTAATGAGCACGCTGACACCCCAACCCCATCACACAATCCCTATATTATTGTTGCCTGGTGTGCTGCCTGTTTGGACTCTTGGTTACCCAGTAGCATGACTATTTTCAAGCTGAATATTGTAAGATGGTGAATGTTTAATACTTCACCTAGGCAACAATATAGGGATTGTGTGATTGGGTCAGGGGTTTCAGCGTGCTCAAATATGTTCGTTAACCATGCTTCATGTATCCCATCCCTATCTTGTCTCCCTTTCTTTTTATACCATCCCTATATGCCTCTTTTTAAAATCGAAGGATTTTTAATATGTGTCCACTCATTACTACTACGTATATCTCTGTGAAAGGGGGCAAGCCCCTATAAAAAATTAATAATAGAGAACAATGGCAGTTGTCGTCATGGAAATGATGTAATAATACGCATGCATACCAAGTTTCATCTCCATGCGTTAGCAAGTTTGAGTAGTAAAGAAGTAGTTCTAAAGAAAAGTGCCTGAGGCTATTTGTTGTTGTTAAACAATAATTAGTCGTCATGGAAACGATGTAATATGCATGCGTACCAAGTTTAGTCTCCATGCGTGTTACCGTTAACAAGTTTGAGGAGTGAAGAAGTAATTTTATAGAAAAGTGCCTGAGGCTAAATTGTTACGCAAACGACATATTGTCGTCATGGAAGCGATCTAATATGCTCCATGCGTGCTACCGTTAGCAAGTTTGAGGAGTGGAGAAGTAATTTAAAGAAAATGTACCAACATGTAGGTAAACATGTGGTCGTCATAGAAATTATGTTACATGCTTGCGTACCATAGTTTTTTGTCAATGTGTGGTACCATTGGCAAGTTAGAGGAGTGAAGAAGTAACTTAAAAAATTGCCTGAGGCTATTTGTTGTTGTTTACAAACATGTATCGTTGTGTTTTCGACAGTGGTGACTGAATACATGGTGTGTAAAAATTTTCATTCGCATAACTCTTAGCATTTATGAGTTACACTAACACAAGTGTCCCCATCATAATGTTTTGCCTGGTGCTATTTGTTGTTGTTTACAATAAACAACATTGTTTACAATAAAGTATGACATTGCACATGTGGTTATCGATATGTACATTGCTACAAAATTACATGTCTTTATCAGTTTTGGTTTTTTAGTTATGCCCCATACGTTTATGCCTGCCAATCCACGATACTTAGTGATAAACCACATTGTTTACAAACAAATCAGTATGACGTTGCACACATTGCTAGGGATATGTACATTTCTACAAAATAAGAACTCATGTGAATGACCCCTACACACTTTGTTTTCTCCGCACTTAAGTTGTTAACCCTCGGCGCGCATGCGCAGCGACGGTTACGGTACTTGGGTCTGTGTGTGTGTGTGTGTGTCTGTCTGTCTGTCTGTCTGTCTGTCTGTTACTTGTCATCTCACTTCTTGAGTGTTCGTTCGTCTCACAAAGGATACCACCTACTGAACGGGCAATGAAGGTTAGAAAATATGTGCGGTTTTCTCTGAAAACGCTCTGTTGCTAAGCTAGAGCTGGAAAAAGCCAATATGCAAATACACAACGGCTTACTACGGCATGATCGATCCGCGTGCTCTGCGTACCTCGGAGGCACCAGAAGATGCAACGCAGGGCGTGTATCGCCTCTCGCATGTTATCTAGTTGTGTAGTTAGCCCGCGTCAGACTCTGCGCGAGCTGGCAAGAGACCACGAGTAACAGCTGAAACTAAACCCAGCTTAGTGGTACGGCGCATGCGTTTACTTACGTGCGCACGTCACAGTGCGCCGAGGGTTTGCACTTCAGTGCTTTTCATTCAAGAAGGTTCAAGGAGGTTCGATGCAGTCGAACCACTCCGAACTAGAGTACAATACCATTCACACCTCGTTCCCCTTGCGAATATGTTCATAGAGAAGGTTCATTACTATGTGTTGTTTCTTTTTTGAGTTATGGGTGTTGAATCACTAAGTACGGTAGTACTTAGTGTAGGGATTGACATGGTACCTAGCATTATAGATGTATGGGGCTATGATAGGGAGTTTTGTTCATCTTCTTCTTCTTCTTCTTCTTCGACTCGCGTAACTCAAAAACCGGGGATATGTCTTTATCAGTTTTGGTTTTTTAGTTATGCCCCATACGTCTATGCCTGCCAATCCACGATACTTAGTGATAAACCACATTGTTTACAAACAAATCAGTATACACAACGTATTCAATAGCCAACATCAAAATCACAACAATACATGTTTGTAAATAACAACAAAACGCCTCAGGCAATTTTCTTTAAATTACTTCTTCACTCCTCAAACTCGCTAGCGGTACCACGCATGGAGATGAAACTTGGTGTGCATGTGTATTACATCGTTTCCATGACGACCACAACAACAAATAGCCTTAGGCACTTTTCTTTAAAATTACTTCTTCACTCCTCAAACACTCTAATGGTACCAAGCATGGAGATGAAACTTGGTACGCATGTGTGTAACATCGTTTCCATGACGACCACAACAACAAATAGCCTCAGGCACTTTTCTTTAAAATTACTTCTTCACTCCTCAAACTTGCTAACTGCAGCACACATGGAGATGAAACATGGTATGCATATTAATATTTCCATGACGACAACAGGCATTTTTTCTCCATTATTAATTTTGATAGGGGCTTGCCCCCTTCCACAGAGATAATACGTAGTAGTATATAAAAATGAGTGGAGACAAGTAAATAAAATCCTGCGGATTAAAAAAAGAGTGCATATAGGGATCGTATAAAAAGAAAGGGAGACAAGATAGGGATGGTGTTTGTGGAAGCACAGAGATGTTAGCGAGGAGTTAGGACTCACACAGGTTATTACAACAGCCCTATATCACCGTATTGGTGCTTTACTACTTCCTCGTGAATATATCAGCCAACCTTGCATACTTGAATTTTGTTTTCTTGCGTTACACAAATTTTTCCATGTTTCCATGTGTATATACATCCAAAATGCGCACTCCATGGAAATGTAGCATGACAAATCTATCAAACGTAATTAGTAAGTACTTCATTACCTATAGCAATATTCTACAGACTCTCTCATCACTCCCACTCCCACCCTATGAAGATTGAAAACTTGTAATGACCTGTGGGAGTCCTAACTCCTCGCTAGCATCTCTGTGCTTCCACAAACACCATCCCTATCTTGTCTCCCTTTCTTTTTATACGATCCCTATATGCACTCTTTTTTTTATCCGCAGGATTTTTTATAATAACATATAGTAATGAAATTTTGCAAGAATGAGATATCCGTCACCCGAAGAGACTAGTCATACTTAGACGCCGGCAGATTCAAATTTACCTATCAGATGGCGTAAAACGTGAATTCTAAATCCCGTTTTTCCAAGGGCGTGTTTCCACGGAGACGCCCACCAAAAAATGACGTCTTTGATGGGGGCGTGGCAAACTTCCGCACAGAGAACTCGCCGTGACGACTTCAAGCTTGCTGTATCCGATGCTTCTTCGATGAAAGGCCTCTCTACGATGCAAAAAGAAACTAAAATGAAGGCCTTTTTAGCCCCAGGCTAATACATTATAATGGACCACGTGTCAGTATAACTCACAAATGGTAAGAGCTATGTGAACGAAACTTTGTATATTCAATAGCCAACATCAAAATCACGCCTGTGTCTATGAGTGCTGTTCGGTGTGTTGGTTGACACAACCTCTTGCAAGAGACATGATGGACTCCACGCTGTAGCTTTCTTTGTTTAGCTGTCGCCAGACATACGCAGCTAACTTTTGGACGACTCTTTGACTTGGGTTCTTGGGTTCTCCCTCAGTTTCCTGCACCGTCATGGCTGCTTCCTTCAGTATGTGTAGGAAGCATGGTCTGTAGTGAGTAGAGAACGTAATGAAAGAGTTGGACGCCTTCTATATCTTCCTGTATCCAACTGGTCGGTTGTAGATCCTTTTTCTGCTGCCACAATTTGTTTCCAATTCCTGAATAAGGAGTCTTGTCTTCGATACAGTGTAGGCTTCGGTAAATCTTTTTTTCTTGTCACTTTCACTTATGAGGTTCGACCTATTCAATAGAGACTCCAGTTCCTCGAGCAGCTCCCTCTTGTGCCTCATGCACTCTCTTTCCTTCTTATTCTTAATAAGCGTTGAGTCTGCCTCCACATTGTATTCAACTGATTCATTTGAAGAAGATATTAGACTCTGCCAGTGATCATGCGTCGAGGCCCACTCTAACGCACTGTCCATCTTGTGCACAGTGACACTTTTCTTGATATCTGCAACAGACCCCACTAGATACCCACCTGCAGAATGCAAAAAACAGCACACAAGGCCAGCCTTGGTATACAATGTATGAACAGCAACAAGGCGAATACTATTTAGCATATTGGTTAGCTAACTTGATTAGCTACTCTAGTTCGGAGTGGTTCGACTGCATGGAACCTCCTCGAACCTTCTTGAACAACTTCTGTTCGGAGAAAACAAAGTGTGTAACTGAACAAGCCAATTGCAAATAAGCACAGGCTTACCTCGACCGGTCCGCTTGCTCTTTGTATGTACCTTGGAGGCACAAGAAGTCACAATGTATGGCGTGTATCGACTTCCGCATGCTATATACCACTGTAGCTACCCTGTGTCAGACTCTCCGCGAGCTAGCTGGAGACCAGAAGTAAACGCATACTATTAGCAAGTTTGCCGACGGTTTGCACTTTAGTGCTTTTCATATACTAACTACTACCGTACTTAGTGATAGTGTGTGGCTAGAACTGAACCCATGCAATTTATTAACCGTTGGCGTGCATGCGCAGCGAGGGTTACAGTACTAACTTGGTCTGTATGTCTGTTGCCAAGTTTTCTGCCACTGGGCGCCACAAGACCACCAAGAAGCTTTGCCAACAGGTTCTGTTCTACACTGGCTTGATTTTAAAACGTATAACTACTGCATTTAAAAGTTATGGCGTGAAAACCAAGTGAACAAGCCAATATGCTAATTACCACTGGCTTACCTTGACTAGATCCGCCCACGTTGTGCACTGTGGAGGCATCGGAGTCACGATGGAGGACGAGTATCGATTAGAACGCTATCTACATGTATAGCTTTGAAAGACTCTCGGCAAGCTAGCCAAAAACCATGCGTAAATCGATCGCTAGGCCCAGCCCATCCATTAGGAACCCGCACATGTGTCTATACGTGTTGCAATGTGTATTCACGTGCACGCATTTTTAGATCACCAAGGGTTTTTCACTTCAGTGCCTTTCATTGAGTTTGGTTTTAGAGCAACAACACATTTTCATTTTTGGAGGTACAACTGCAGTGTTCATGATTATGTATCCTTTCTTAGGCTTGCTCATGCTTAACCCTCGGCGCGCATGAAACTAAACAGCTCATGCTCACATGAAGAAAGTAGAAAACGAGAGAGAGAAAGAGAGAGAGAGAGGTGAGGACTCCTAAAGGGCTTCATACCTAAATTAAATAAGACAAAAACACCACATTAACAAAGACCAAAAAAGCTCAGACATTACAATATAGGACTGACTCTACACCCTTGAGCTGGCGAGGGTTGCGGTACTTGGTCCGTTTGTGCGTCTGTCTGTCTGTTACCACGTTTTCTGCCACCACGCACAACGAGACAACAAAACAGTGATACCAATATGTTGGCTTGATTTTAAATTTGGCGATTTTCATAAAAGTACTGCATTCGAGGGTTATGGCGTGAAAAGCTAGTGAACAAGCCAATATGCAAATTAGCACAGCCTTACATCCTCTTGCTCTGCATATCTTGAAGGCACAAGAAGTTGCAACGAAGGGTATGTATCAACTCCCGCATGCTATCTACTACTGTCGCTAACCGTGTCAGACTCTCCGCGAGCTACAAGCGGGAGACCACGCATACTAATATAGCCGAGCCCATCAATTAGTGGCACCACAGTTCACCAAGGGTTTGCGCTTTAGTGCTTTTCATTAATGGTGGCACAACATGAAAACGCTTCTGATCCTTGACCGTAATCAATCCAGTCAGAGAGCTGCCCAAAAGCAACTATTATTGAAGTTTTATGACCTTGTGTGATGACTGAAGAGAATTGGTTGTACACAAGACTGTAGTAGCACTACATATGCTAGGAATGCGCACGCACATATTTTGCCTCGCGCCTGCCAGCCAATGCGTAAACAGTTCGATTGAGGCCGCTCGTGCGCGCGCTCTACTGACTGCGCACGAAGCCAGACTTCCTACGAATCTGTGCGCACGGCGGAAGCTAGACTTCCTACGAATGACGGAAGTTGACATTCCTAAGCGTGACTAATTGACATTCTTAAGCGTGACCGACACGTACGTATATCGCGAGAATGCAAAACTCTCAAACTTTGTGAGCTGCTTACAGTTTGTATAATATGTTAGGATGCTGTGACTGAAGCAATAGATCACAACAATGTACATTATAGCAATTACGCTGCTGTGCATCTTCGCCTAACTAAGTTAATATATACTGTCCACACACTTGCATGATTTGTATTTACTCCGTATCAATAATGAGCATCACTCCTACACCTTACATGTATGGGTATAATACTGACACAATTCTTATGTGTAAAGCTCAAACCTTTGTGTAACATTACCTGAGGAAACTCAAGTACTGTACTGTACTTTGTACTATAAGTCAATGGTGTGCATGCATTCGTTTTTACTACAGCTGTGCATAAAGCCTACAAGATGTTAGATGATGAGGATCAGCGAGCATATGTCTTAGAAATGGTTGAAGATGCAAAAGCAAAATTAGACATGGAGGTACGGCTACATCAATATGTACATAAATAGTTCCTGGCAGGAGGCAGGTTTAGTGTTTGCATCATAGCAGTATTATTGTTATTTCATAGATGGAGGAAAAAAGAAAAGTGGTTCAGAGACAGGGTAAAGATTCTATAGAGGAAGATGATCCAGAGAAGGTAGAGCAGTGTTACCCATATTGAATAGTGTAGGGATTACATTAGGTAACTTCCTTTGGTTACAAGTCTCTGCAGTTTACACAAAGGCAGTGTAATTACCGAAATTTGGGGTTTGTGCCTTCTTTTTGCCATGTCCGCATTGTTGAGAGAATTTTCCAGAAATTGTTGTCTCAGGATACCGGCATTAAGAACTAAAAAAGTGACGATTCGTAGATGCAGATGGAGTGAAAAAAGTGTGAGAAATTAATCATGGGGTGTCAATGCAAGGCAAGTGCATATCAACTACACCCAAGGACAACATGTTATTCAAAGACTCGAACCACTTACTTTTTTATCATCTGTAATAAAAAAACACTGTTGACAATTTTGTGAATCCTGCCTAACTAAAGGCCAGGTCATTGTTTTTTTGAGACTGGTGTGGGTGTTTTAGAAGGTAGTTAAGTCTTGAACAGGTGTAAAGTGTGTAAATTAAAATTGAGGTGCTCCTGTAGATCCCCTTCTTTCTTTGCAGTATAGGCAGGCTCTTCGCAACACTCTGACAAAGTTATTTGCAGATGTTGAAATGAAAAAGAAGAAATTGGAAGAGAGAGATCAATCTGAACGGTAGTGTTTATGTATGTATGTATAGGTCTTGTGAATTTGCATGAACACTCCGCACCTCCCAGAAAGAGGCAAAAGGAGCAAGAAGGTGCAGAGCAAGATAAAGTCAAGAGACAAAAAGAATGGAAACAAGATTGGGATGTATGTACAATCCTGTTATACCCAACTGATAATACATATAAGATGTTCAATAATAGGCAAAAAGGAATGACCGAGTGGACAGTTGGAGGACCTTTCAACAGAAAGGGAAAAAGAGGAAAATGTCTGGTGGTCTGAAGCCACCAAAACTTAAACAAGAAAAACGCTTATAGCTGATTGTGTCTCTACATCCCTTTCTCTTGTTCGTAACTTGCTAGCTTGTACCAAACACCATTTCGTTCATTACATAACTGACTAATTTTGTGTCATGCAGTAGTCCAACAAGACTGGAAAGAAAATTAATGGTGATATATGG